>JAXGGA010014829.1:0-30949 GCA_038373865.1 Uloborus plumipes | reverse complement strand
CCCAGGTTTATTCAATTTTTAGATGTTACTTCTACTTGTATACTTTTACGTATGGAGGTAAAAAGTTTTCAAATAAAAAAAGATTTAAAAAAAAAATGAGTACTTTTTTTTTTCTTTGACTTGCTAACAATTTGACAAATAAAACTTATTTGATTAATTTTTATGTAATTTTAACATTCGCTACAATGTGCTTTTATTTAGGAACCAAAATTGCGGCTTAAAAATCTTTTGAGCACTTAAAATGTCTTTATGTCTCTCACTTTTTGTGATTGCATTTTTTGTTCCATTTTTGTGAAACTAAAAAGTCAAAATGCGGCCTCTTTATTGCTCAAATGTAAGTTTGTAACCTCTGCTTTTCTCTAGAAAGAGAGAGAAAGAAGAGGAGATTAAAGGAAGAGAGAGAGAGAGAGGCTTACTTAAAAACGTTCTGTGTATTCAATTTAAGCGATTAATGATTAAACTCTTACAGGTGTTTTTAAAAGTGACTTCCAAAATGGCCATGCAAAAGTCCTCAGTACGATATTAAAAGGTTTCCTATCATTATAACCCTGTGATTTGCAAAAACAATTCCGCTGAACCTCACTTAGATTCACAAGGCGAATGTTACGTGCACTTATTTACAAAAAAAAAATTGTTTTCAGAATACTCTTGTGCAAAAATTTAATGTAATTAAAGAAAAGTTTATTCAGTTCTATTTAATGACGTTGAAATAAAACAATAAAATAAGTTTATACTTGGACAGAATGGGCAGCATTCACCAGGTTTAAAAATCGGGAAGTCACACTTGCTTCCAGATGCAGAACATTTGACTGGTTCACAACGGACAAGGCTCCGCTGAAACAGAAGCATACTTTTACTAAAAATGTAAAAAAATATCTAATTGGTAAAGTAACTTTTTTTTGTAACACAAGTTGCGAGTTTGGGTAATTGTAACTTAAGGACGGATACAAGGGAGAGGCGATGGGGGTAATACCTTGAGGGACCTTGCACCAGCAATGCTTTGGAACTGAAGTCCTAAAAACGGAAGTGTAGTCTATCTTTGGTGATGTTATGTGAAGGGATGATGTTTAGGGACTTTGCTCCCGTAATTTTTTTTTTAATTGAAGTTCCAAAAACATTTTTATTAAACTACTTTTGATGACGTAACCGGATTTTGAGCTGAATTATTATGACGTTGGAGTCCTAAAACTCAATTTTAGATTACCTTTGGTAGCGGAAAAAGAAATGAGTACGTTTGGAGACCTTCTGTCCCCCATTCTTTGGCTAAATCTCAGTATGTTATTTAAAAAATAATGCTGTGGCCTCCCCCCTCAACTATGAGTGCATCAGATACGTAGTGAGAAGGTAAGTAAAAAAATCAAACGCCCTCTCCTTTACTACAAAAAATGAACAGTTGTTTTTACAGTATAATACTGGCAGCTGAATTTCCAATTTAAAACAGTAAAATTCACAGTAATAAAGTGTAAAACTAATAATTTTGGTTTCTTAATGTAAAGTTAGCAATTTTACAGTTTAGTACTGTAAAAGTAGGAACTTTACTGTTTATTACTATAAAAGTAGCTGTATTATACTGTACAAAACAGCATTCATTTTTTAGTATTGGAAAAATTCGATATCCACCCTTGATGTAATTACAAAATTATATTAGTTTCGCACTCCACAAAACTAAACAAATCAAAATAGAAAGGTTTTCAAAGATCTTTGTACGATTTATTTCTATAAATACTACTGAAACAATGCCACGTAAATGACATACATATGAATAAACTAACGTCATGTATGTAAATATTACAAAACTTTTATCCGCAAAAGTCCTATGTTTTAGGGTTTGAGTTTCCCCACTTCACCATTTAAAGGTCAAAAATTACTTGAAAAGATTTTAATGCTGAAATTAAAATTTATATTTATTTTTATAATATTGATAGTTAACTTTTTTGTGTCTCGTTGGTATTCAGTACCTGGAACATTGGGTACTGAATTTTCTAAGAGTACACTGTTGTTACTTTCGGTACAAATATGTTATCAATTCTCTGAGAGTTATATATGTCTCTTTTATGTTAATTCGAAATAGATTATTAATCTTAGTATCACCATGGTTGAAAGAAATAAATATCATTAAAATTCAGCATTTGTAAATTTTATTCTTAAAATCCATGTAATCGTTTTTTTCCTAAAAAAACAGAGAACTATTGATTTGATTAATAAAACATTGAGTCTAACACTTTACTTACCTTACAAGAACAGTTTAAACAAGGATTAAAATTTGGCGAAAAAAAATCTCCATTTTGGTATTCACGACCATCGTATTGGCAACCTGTAAACCAAAAGATCGTTAATCTTAACATTATGAATTTGGTACAGTGTCAAATTACATAAAATGAATATTCGTAGACTAACGTTTATAAAAATAGCACATATAATTAGAAAAATGTTCAGGTTTTATCAAGTTCAAATAACCATCAATGTTTGTGATGCAAGATCCACTTTTGAGGTTTCATACTGCCTAATTTCAAAACCAATAGCTATGTTTAGTATTAAATAAGTGTCAAATTTTATTAAATGAGGAAAAGTGTTGTACTTCAGTTTTACATAGTACATATCACACCGAAAACGAAAGGGGCACATCTTTAATGCTCATCCAATTTGAAAAGTGCATCTTTCATTCTCAAAGTCAATGTAAAAAGTCTGTGCAGAATTTCATGCGCATAATATAAATTTAAATTTAAATTGATATAAAATTCAGCAGAGGGCTAAGCCTTCATTTTCGACTGTTAAGTAAGTAATAGTTTTCTAACAAAGTAGATATTTTTAAAAAAATATTTCATTTGACTGATAAGTGGTTAAAATTAAAAAATAATATATATATATATATATATATATATATATATATATATATATATATATATATATATATATATATATACAGGGTGTCCACTCCAATCGTGGACCAATAGCTAATTTCTAAACCGTTAGAGATAAGCATATAGTTTATTTTGGAAAAAATCTCCAAATTATGAAAGGAATTTTGTGTCTATTCAATGTTTTTCAAAAAATCAAATTTTGAAAGAGTTACGAAATTTAAATTTTTATACAGCCCCCAGTCCTATCAATCATATTTAGTAAAACATTCTTGACACTGTAACGTTTAAAACTAAAAAAAAATCATTCTTCTACGACAAAAATTGACCGAGTTATGACGTTTTGAAAAATCAAGATTTTGCATTGTTTCATGACGTCATCGAGAGATCGCTTAAGGGACCGTATGCGAAATCCTTCAAAATCTTGATTTTTCAAAACGTCATAACTCGGTCAATTTTTGTCGTAGAAGAGTGATTTTTTTTTAGTTTTAAACGTTACAGTGTCAAGAATGTTTTACTAAATATGATTGATAGGACTGGGGGCTGTATAAAAATTTAAATTTCGTAACTCTTTCAAAATTTGATTTTTTGAAAAACATTGAATAGACCCAAAATTCCTTTCATAATTTGGAGATTTTTTCCCAAATAAACTATATGCTTATCTCTAACGGTTTAGAAATTAGCTATTGGTCCACGATTGGAGTGGACACCCTGTATATATATATATATATATATATATATATATATATATATATATATATATATATATATATATATATATATATATATACAGTATAACCTCGATTTAACGATTGCCTATGGACTGTAAAAAATTATCGTTAAATCGAGGATATCGTTAAATCGAGAAAGCATACTTATAAGTTAAACGGATTAAACTACTGATAATTAAGTGAACGCTTAAACATACGTTATTTTGCTTCGATAAGAAAACTGCGCATTTATATTATTTCCAAAGTTATTTCATCGATCTTTGTTTTCTTTTGTTGAGAAAATTTCACTTTTTTCGACCTCATTTTTCTCGACTAATCACTCTCCTCTCAAGATGCAAAAAAATTGTGTTTGGAATGCTGGAAGTTTGGACGTTACTGAAGGATGAATCTTTTTACTATTAGAACATGAGGTTTCATGCTGTTGCAAGTAAAATAGAAAAATATTTTAAACATATACTACTGTATGTTTGACGAGAGATAATTTGGCCCTGCCCGATATCATCGTTAAATCGAGGAAAGCTATCGTTAAATTGAGGAGGTTTTAACATTAAATTCAAGTCATATGAGTCGGGACCAATGAAATGTATCGTTAAATTGGGGAAATCGTTAAATCGGTATCGTTAAATCGAAGTTATACTGTATATATTTGTGATTAATCTAAATTTGATTAACTGGATGACTATTTTATGGCTGTTTTTTTCCGCCGATGATCGAGAGAAATAAAATAACAGGAAAGGTTCATGATTTGGGGGCAAGATCAACTACACTGAGTTCGATTCGATCGAATTCTATCTAACAATAGTGTGACGAGAAATTTACTTCTCAAGGGAGCAAAAGCAATTTCTGGGTGCGCTTTTGGTAGATAGAATTCGATTGAATCAAATACGATACATTTTGTTAGAGTTGAATATGCTATTTATTCTGGAATATTTTTACACAAACCAAAAATATGCATAAAGAAAAAAGACTTTAAATTGAAATAAACTTTACGAGAATGCTTATTAAACAAGCGACCAAAGGTAAAAGCATTATTCGTATTTTTTTAATATAAACATTTTTCGAGTATATGTTACAGTTACACATATTATATCTTGGCAGTTTTTAAAACTGCTAGTTCTTCAATTATAACCTTTGAAAATTATAATAAATTAATCTCAATAGTGGAAGAAGCAAAGCAGCAGATGACAGAGAAATGTGAAAAACAGAAATGCAGATTACCTTTATTACAATTCAGGCAGCATTGTTCATCTGTATGGCTAGGTTCATAGCATTTTGCGTGAGAGCAGTCGAGTGCTTTACACATCACATTTCCTTTCTACTGAATTCAAATTAAATTACATCAAGAGAGTATTCAAATTATTTTATAATTGCTAATAACATTAATTCTCATGTTTATTGTTACTAAGTTATTAAAGATAATTTCTTTATTATCAAAATTAAAGGAAAACCTTTAATTTTGATTCAAAAAAGAAAAGTTGCTATTCGAAAAATTTTCGTAGGTTTATTAAAATACTATAAGAATTATTGCAACTTTTAAACTGTAAAACTAAATCTATAAACTGCATCATTACCTGACATAAACACTCTTTGCATGTTTCTGGGTAGAATATTTCTCCATCTTTAATATAACTACCACTATACTCACAGTCTAAAATTGAGAAAATAAATACATTATTTATCAATGAAATTGTAAAGCATTTGTATAGTGTCTACTGGAAACAGAATAAGCATTTTCTTGAATAAATATATAAATGGTAGGTCTCTCTGAAAAATTAAATGAATCTGTGAGAAGTAAAACTGTGTAACGTATAGTTTTTTAAAAATATCTTTGAGTAATTTGCGTTACGAGTGATTTTTTTTGTTTTTGTTATTTTTTCATATTGCCATATGCTACATTTCAGACATAAGAAGTTACCATGTGTTTAAAATCATGTTCCATATGTTCGTTTATTGTGTGTTAAGCCACAGCTTGCCCTAAAAAATGTTACTTCTTTTTGAGGTAAAAGGGAAGGGTTATATGCATTTAATTGAATAGAGCTTCTTTCGTAGAAGTTTTTAAATAGTATGCCAACCATATTTTGCGCAAATAAAATATTGTTTAAGTCAAGTTTCAGCTTATCTGAGCCACATTACATAAAGACATCAATTAAACGTGATCTCAAAACAAATCTATCTGCATAATCGGCAGTCCATTAATAGGCGTATGAGAAATGGGAAGCCATGCTGTTAATATCGTTTCTTTTGGGCAAGAATTGAAATATTTGCCAACAGACAAAAGCAATAATTTTTGATTTTATTATGATTTCACGAAATGCAATGACAATTTCTTAAGACATATGCGTTTTTCTTACCATCACAATGGCGACAGCATTCATTTACAGACCGAGCTGGGTATTGACAATGTGGCATTGAGCATTCAATAACTGAACAGTGAACATTTCCATCCTAGAAAAAGATATTGAATTATCAAAAACCTCCCAACTTAAAAATATGTCATATTTATAAGTGTGGAGTATCATCAGGCTGAAACAAATGCCACACACACAAAATGTTTTTCAAAAACGTGAAATTAAGTCTTTTACTGCACACTTAAATTTTTGCCCCTGCAAATTATCTTTTAAATTGCATAAATCCTCTTATAAGTTTCAAAATTACACTCTAAAATACAGAAGAAAAAAGTGAAGACAACCAAAAGTCATTGCTACAACATTCACAACAATATATTAAATGTTTAAAAATTAAATAGAATATTCGAAATTGAATACAGTAAAGAAATTTAAATTAAATATTTAAACCCTTTTGAATTTCGTACACATTTACGTATGCTTCTTGAGACAGATAATAGTAAAAATTTTTGTGTGATCTAGTAATGCTTTGCATCATCCGGCTTTTCCGTCATAATATGCACCTATACTTGTACACTAATATTCCAGGAATCCATAACAAAAATTAAAACTTTTGTCAGATACGATGAAAATTTTATTAACATATACAAAAGTGCATGAATTACTAAGATGCCAATTACAGAGAAATATGAAGTAATACATGAATTTATTTGAAACACAGCTGTAATCCGTTGAAATCCATGTGCATTTTATTATAGTAAGTGGTGCTTCATTATGCAAGGAATGCAAAAGATTAACTTACTTCACACGTGCAGTTATGACATGGGCTCTCCATCCAGTAAGAACCTTTATGATGTGGTCCGCACATTGAGCATTTAGGACAACACTGCCCTGGCAGAATAATTACTGCATGTTCTAGACATGGTTTAATGGGGGCACATTCCACACCAGAACATAACACTGAGCCATTTTTGCAGTTGCATATCAAGCACGGGTTACGACCATCAACGAATGTTTCTCCATTTATGTAGAAATCTCCATTGTGCATGCATCCTGTCGAAAGAAACTATATGTTTGAAATAAAAGTCTTACTTTGCATATCTATGAATGTACTATGAAGCAAATTAAAAAAAAATGTAATCATTCAAAAACTACATAACAACGGACAATTAGATAATAATTGCCATGTCTAAATTTTCAATTATTACAATGTATTTAAAATGCAACTTTTTTATCTTCCTTTTTCAATATTCTCACCAGAAGTGTCCCTGATCGCCTTTCGTCCTGAAAGTATTGGGTGTTTCCCTGAAATAGCACTGAAAAATTTGCAAAAGCGTACTAATTATCGATTTAAAGATTTAAACTTAATGCTCTCTTTTGCCATAAACTCATTCAACAATTAATGTTCGAAGCTGGAGCGTTGTGTCGTACAAACGATGCAATGAATAGTAGCACACTTTTAAAATTTAGCAACTTAAAAGAAAAATTTATGAGCTTTAAGTTCACAGTATTAGTTAAAACTACAAAAACTAACCAGTAAACATAACATCATATACGTTTTCATGCTGTGGCACTTTAAAATAAATCAGTTAAAAGTAGAGTATTAGATAAAATCTTAATTTTGTCCAATGCTGTTTTTAGGAGATGTATCAATTCCGCTGATGGGGTTTGGTATACTCTGATATGATCTTGATTCCTCCAATCTTCCTACTTTCACACATTGTTAAAAAGTTTCCTGAAATTTTACTATAAAAGTTATTGGCATCCATGTTGCCAGTAACTTTTACGGTAAAATATTTTTTTACTGTAAAATTTTACGGAAGAGAAAACGAGAATTAAAAAGCGCGAGATGCGAACGACAAGGATCGAACCCAGGACCCAATTTTTACACACCGCTTTGCTATCCACGATAACAGATGAGACACATCAAGTGAGTAGAAAGCAAATTGATCACCACGTGACTAACTGTGCATCGCACAGTTAGTCACGTGGTGATCAATTGGCGCTGCAATCGCAACTTTTTGTCAACAATTTACTGTAAAAATTTTCTATACTGTAAACGCTACATTTTACAGTTACATTTACCATAAAAGCTTCCTAAAATTTTTAACAGTGTAGTCAAATGCTGGGTGTTGTGTCACGTGCTACTGACGCAACACGAAGCAAATATTGACTCAAGCAATTCCAGAAAAATAAGAGCTTTAAATTCCTCGTATAAGAAGAACTTATTTCGTAAACTGCAATAACAAAAAGTCACATATGTTTTTATAGCATACAACTGTGCCAATGTAAAAAAAAAAAGATCACGCCGTGTCTAAGATATAGACTGAAGGAACTGAAATAGTCGCAAAGAAACTATAGTTTTTCTTGAGAAAATGAGAAAACAACAATTTGACATACATTTCTATTTATGACTGAATATTTAGCCTACAGTAGCTTTGGTTCATTTACTACATCTTCAAAATCAAATATTAATTACCATCGCAAACTGGACAGCACTCATCTGGTGATAAAACTGGATGATCACATTGTTCTTCGCAGACAATTGGTGAACACTCAACTAGCCCTGCCTTGAAAAAAAGCAAAAATAAATAAATGATTTTTAAAACTATGATGCAAGTAAAATAATTCAATGCAGTAGGGTAAATAACATGATCAAAAATTTTCCATAAAGGCTTTAAAAGCTTGATGAAAATGTTAAAAATGCTCCTCATAAATATTTTTTATAATGGACTTTTAAAAAGGATTAAAAGCCAATAGAAAAGTATGATAGCAAACATTTCTTTAAATATTATTTGAAGGAGACACTTCATCAAACTCTACATTTGATATTGTCCTCGAAAAGTAGCAAAAGAAATGAAACAACCTGGCAGATACAATCATGGCAAGATTCCTTCCACATCTCTCCGTTCATCCTAACCTGTCCATCCATAGAAATGCAATCTGAAACAAATCACAAGTTCGAGTAGTAACTATTATCTTCATTTACATTACTTTAACTTTAGTTTAAAAATCACGTGCGGATAGTAAGGTAGACAGGGACACGTTTAAGTAGTGCCTTTTTCAAGAAATGTGTTATAATTGGTGTGTCACCAGTCGTGACAGATTGATGCTGGTCCCTAGCAAGTACTCTCACCAGTTTTTTAGCTTCCGTCGAGCTTTGGTATAGCATCTGGAGAGGATAATTAGGGGAAAGTAGGGTAAAACCGGGTACCTAAGGTTTGAAGGCTCCCAAAACTCACAGTTTTTAACATAAAGGAACAAAATTTGGCAAAAGTATGCTCTACTTATCTGTTAATGGAACCGCAGTCTTGAAAATATTTCAGTTTTTTTTTCTGAATTTTTACAAATTTTTTTGTAAAAAAAGTCATTTTGCCCGGTTTTGCCCCACTAGTGGGGTGAAACCGGGTAGATATGTTATTGCTATGGGAAAATAAAAAATTTAAAAGTTTCCACAAAATTCAAGTTTTATTTAGCAACATATGTTAACTGCTGTCATAAAATATCATAATTAGTATAACAGGACACATCAATGAGCTGTAAGTTAGTTTAACTGTTTTTAGACTTAATTTTTTGCTGTTGCCTTTTCTTTGATTTATTTTTCTTTCCATCAGGTTTTTTTTTTGTGCCCACTTTTGGTCTTCTTTTTATCATTTTTCTTTTTCTTTGCTTCTAGTGTAGATTGAAGTTGACTTTTGTATGGGGAACCCGTCAAAATTACAGTATTATTTTTTCTTTTGTCCTCCTTCGCCCTTGTCTTTCTCTCAGTGTTCGCTGGAGGCATTAATTCGGAAGGTGAAACACTGAATGATGCATCTAGAATAGGTTTAGGGTTAGGAGACATGGACTTAGAACTGCAGGGTAAATTGATTTGTTCGGGTTCCGAAGCTGTTAGATTCGATGGTTAATATATCTTGTCTTGAAACCTCATTGTAAAATAATTTGGTAAAATAAAAATTGTTTTTAATTATATAATAGACTTATTATATTTTAAAAATCAAGGGGTGAAACCGGGTACACGGTTTTGCCCCTCGGTTAGTACCCGGATTCACCCCGCACATAAAGCTTTCATAAGACACGGCGTCAAATGACTATACAGAACGCTACAGACAAATACTTACAATGATAATGAAGGTAATTAAATGCTGTACAAAGAGAGCTACATACCTTTATTCTTGCAGAAACAGGAACGTAGTACAATTCGGTTTTGTTTTGCTCAAAAATCGTAAGCAAAAACCAGTCAAATAGAATTTCCTTCACAGGAACGAGATAAGCGTGTCTATTGCTTTCTGATGCAATCGCCACTGCTTCTTCATCAAGGTGGAAGGTAGTTCTTCTGTTTTTCAGGCGGTTGCAGCGCTTACAGAGGCTAGAAGGGGGTACCCGGTTTGCTCCCGACTACCCGGTTTTACCCAACTTTCCCCTACTTTTCTGCCAACTTTAGTACATTTTGTTTTGAACTTATTGAAGCTTATTGTGAAATAAGAATGCTTAGATAAAAATAAACAAATTTTTGAATATTAGCAGAACTTTATCCTTGTTTGAGAACAGTATTCGTATGAACAGAAATGTTTCAAATTTCGTTGCACGTTAAAAAATAAATCCGAAAAAGGCAAGTTGTTACTGCGTAAAAGTGCTATTGAAGCTTTTTGCACCGTACTGTGTCAAACCTTTTTGGTATTTTTAGACTATTTAGTTTTGTAAATCATCATTTAAGGTTTAATTGAGTAAGAGATTCGTTTCTAGTAGCTAAAAATAATAGTTATGTCTTCATGCCTACTCGGCTTTAATTTTATAGCCTGTTCTGACCATTATTAATGTTCTTTATTTTATAGATGGTAAGTATGTTCAAAGAATTAAGATAACAATGTTAGATGTCAAAATAATGAAAAAAGCATCTCAATAAGTGAGACTAGGTCAGTAAGTGAGACTGCGTAAACGTGCCCCGGGCTCGGGGCTCATTTACGCAACAGACATTGACCTAAACATTATTTTTTAACGCTTGAATACTCTAACAGGGCAAAAACTGAATGCACCAACTTCAACTTTATTAACTGTTTTATACGACCACAACGTCTAAAATTTCCTAAATTGAAACATAAAAATTATAAAATTCATTAAAAAAAATCTCGTAAACGTGTCCCGGTCAACCTTACAAAAGATATCAAGTTGAATGTCAAAGGTTAATCATTTATTTGAATTAAAGTGAATTGCAAAATTATTTTATATGAGAAAATAGTCAAATTTAGTTTCCGGCGAAAACTGCTCAGCAGCAGTAGCTTGAAAATTAAATAAAACTCCTTGACAAGTATATATTTCTTGTATTAATGCTCATATGGCATGCGCACATATGCCCAACTGCTTGCAGTTACAATGCCAAAGTGCTAATTTGTAATTGCAATGTCGGAAGCTTTATTTTGGTAACAAAATTAGGCGTCTGTATTAATAGATGTTGTAAAGATGTAACGGAATATGTAAGTAAGTACCTTTCGAATTACAAGTTGTAATTGTCTGATTTTTTATATTCAAGTAGGTTTGGTCACAGGATCCACAACCAAAATTTCTGCAACGCGCGCTAGGTATAGTTTGACAGTACTGGAAGTTGCATTTCTGTAAAGGACAAGGTACGGGATTCTGATTCAAAGCACAGTTTGAATGATGCTGTAAATGAAAACAAAATCTGAAAAACAAATAAACAAATAAATTAATTAATGAACAATACTTTTAGAGAATGTACTGCAGATTAAAATCTAATATAGACTGAAAAAAAAATAAAAGTATCTGTCATTAAATAACATTATTCGCAAATAAAGTGAAATTCAGTCACAGTAATAATTTCTACATAATTTTTAAAGATACCTTCGCCTCAGAAAAAAAAGCATTAAAGTAGAAAAATCTCCAAAAAAGCAAATGATGTTGTTAAACATTTCTTTCTCCCTTAGGGAAAAGCAACGGAATCATTAATCAAAAAGAAATAAGCAAAATAATAATTTATTATTTGCTCAATTTTTAAGAAAGATTTACTCTGCATTTGCATGCTTGATACTTGAAAAATAAGTGGAAAAACAGTACTAATCAATATTTCGATATTGTGTTTTCGCAAAATGTAGAAACAATATCTGCAATTAGAAGATTCAAGTTCCAAACTTTCAAATTTACTACCTAGATATTCATTTAATTCAAATAATTATTTTCTCAATCAACCAGAAACAAAATACGAATAGTATTTTAAAGCAGAAAATAGTGGTGAAATATTCAAATTATATTTTGTCTGCAGAAGACTCATTATCGGGCAAAATAAAATCTACTCTATTTTCTAAGTTATAATTTGAAAGTAGTGTGAATGCTTTACATCTTAAAATACCATCTTAAAACTCACATTTCAAAATTTCTCCAGTTTTCTAGGAGCGAAATCTAAAATTCAGCTGTTTTGCAAGACAGGTAACAAATAATAATAATAACAATAATAATAACAGTAATAATAATAATGATAATAATAATAATAATAATAATAATAATAATAATAATAATAATACACTGCTCGACATTGAAAATGCAACACCAAGAAGGAGTGGTCAGAAATTCATGCAAATTTTACCGTAGACGCACGTCACTGAGTTATGCAAATGATATAAAATGCGCAGCTCTCCGACGCACGTGAAGTAAGATATAAGAGAATGAAGTTGAAAAGTGGGCTATGTTCATGTTGGTTTTTCTGCCAGACTAATTATCGGAGAAATTTGGTTTTTGTCTCGAAGGATACGTGTGATAGGAGGAAATGCCACTCCGTCCTCAACGAAGACACTTCCAGCATATAGACGACTTTACAAGGGGTATGGTGATCGGACTGAGAAGAGGAGGTTGGTCCATACGTCATACGTCAAATTGCAGCTGATACCCACATGGATGCAAGCACTGTGCATCGGCTGTGTCGGAGATGGTTGGAAAGAGGAAATGTAGCCACATTGAGGGGTGCAGGTGCAGCCAGAGTGACGTCAGATCGCTTGGATCGACGGATTCACCGACAAGCTGTGGCGGACCCGCAAGTCACTTGTACGTCGATTCTGCAGCACGTGCAAGGTACCCTGGATGTTCCTGTGTCGACCAGAACCATTTCCCGTCGACTGGTTGCACGTGGCCTGCAATCACGGCGCCCGCTAAGAAGACTGCCATTGACCTCACAGCACAGACTCCAACGTTTGGAATGGTGCCGGACCAGAGCGACGTGGATGGCAGAATGGCAAACCGTAGTATTCTCAGATGAATCCCGCTTCTGTTTGTCCAGCGACAGTCATCGCATACGTGTGTGGCGTCGACGTGGAGAAAGATCGAATCCGGCAGTAACTGTGGAACGCCCCACAGCGCGACAACGTGGCATGATGGTTTGGGACGCTATTGCATACAATTCCGTATCACCTCTAGTTCGTATTCGGGGCACTATGACGGCCCAACGATATGTAGATAATGTACTGCGGCCGGTGGCAATCCCCTACCTTCAGGGTCTGCCAAATGCAATTTTTCAAGAGGATAACGCCCGGCCTCACAGTGCTCGAATCAGCCAACATGCTCTACGAGGTGTACAGATGATTTCCTGGCCACCTTATTCTCCTGACTTGTCACCAATCGAACATGTGTGGGACGTGATTGGACGCCGTTTGCAGAACCTGCCACTGCCTCGTTCAGAGGACGAACTGTGGCAAATGGTTGAAAGGGAATGGAGTGCCATCCCTCAGGACACCATCCGCAGGCTTATTGAGTCCATGCCTAGACGTGTTTCTTCGTGCATCACTGTCCGCGGTGGTCCTACTTCTTACTGAGCCGACGCCGTCCTCGCTCAAATTTTGCTTATTTATTTTGAAATAAATATCACTTATTGTTCCATGCTGTCTCTGTCTTCTTACCAAATTTCATCAATTTCTGACTACTCCTTCTTGGTGTTGCATTTTCAATGTCGAGCAGTGTAATAACAATAATAATAATAATAAATTGATAACTGCTTATAGGAGTAAATGTTACTTATAAAAATAAAATGAATAATACAATGTTATCAGAATGAGCTAAAAAAAAACAAAAAGAAAAAAAAAAACATTTGAAACCTTTCATCTGGGGTTGGTGCCAGCCACATACCACTTAAAGGTGAGAAACTTTCTTCTGAATGAGGCTGAGCCAAGTTCATGAAACTCATTCTTTGTGCGTATTCTCTTCTGTTTAGCCAATATACGGTATCCCACCAAGAAGTAATATCTGACATCGCTGGACAAATCCTCTTGATGTGGTTCAGTTCTTCATTGGAGAGCATTTTTAACTTAATCCTTGCTTTTCTCATAAAAGTAGGATAAAATGGGCCATTGAAAAAATATGAGCAGTTATTTTCATCGAAACCATTATAGTCAAATCCATAATTATCAAAACCATAAAAATTAAATCCCGTTGAACGAAAGCCTAACTCATTGTAATCTTCCCATGGCGTATTTCTCTGCAAGTTGAGTCCTGGTGAAGTTTGGGTTATACAAAAGCCATAACTGTTGCATCCAGTTCTGTCAAAACCATACCGGTTATAGCCTTGTCGGTCGAATCCAAGCGCATCAAAACCATCTCTATTGTACGAATCTTTGAAAATCCCATTACGTGTCCATCCCATCCGGTCAAAACCAGGACTGTTATAGCCATCAATATCATAGCCTTCAGCATCAGAAACTCTCGACTTTAGGCTAACACTTGGAACTCTTCTATTACTTCCAGAAGCTGCTATACACGGTGCCCCTTCTGTAGAGTGCACATATGTCACGCATAACTGGCTCATACTCAGAAGTACATCATCTGGTACAACACTGAATGGATCTATGGTTCTGTATCTCTCTTTAGAAGGAAACTTTTGGATATTGTTAGGACTTTCCAAAACCCATTCATACCAGATTTTGTCAATAAATGCATAGTGAGAGTAAAAAATTGGATCGTATGCTGCGTCAGGAGTTGCCATATGACCACCAACATACAAATGAAATAATCCGCTAATTTTATCCAATGATGCACTGAAATCCTCAAATGATTCTAACCTCAGAATTTTTTCAATTTCTACAGCATTTGGTAATTTCACAGAATCATTGAAATTTCTTTTTAAACAAGGTTGCCAATAAGTCGGATGATGAGTTTTAAAAGGATGATTTCTGACACAATAATCCTTTTTGTTATCTCCATTTCCACCGAAATAATTAGCTTGAAATGCTACTGAGTTTCGAAGATCTCCTACGTCCATTGTCCAGTCAAAATATGGTATGGTAACAGAGCAGTCAATTTCTTGAAGTTTCATTTCAACGAAGCGAAGGAAAAATCGATGCCAAGGCAAGAATAATGAATTTCCATGAGATTGAGGAACATGCTCGCGGTATAAATAGGTAAAATTTAACCACGCCGTATGTGGTTTTTGCAAAACTAGCGTTTTTATAGCGTTTTGATAGCGAGAAATTTCTTCTGGTGTCATATCCCGTACTTCCTTCCTGATGCTTGTAGTTGTACATGGGCATTTGATGCTACCTAACAAAGTACATTTACAAACTGAACACCCTAGGGATAATTCAGTCTGCAATGGATACGAGTCATAAAGAAAATTACATCCACATAACTGCTCACAATGGACATCTTCGCATTTCTTCCCGGGAGAAAAAGATATAACTTGTTTGCGGGGATTAGTAGTTTCGTCTTCGATTTTTTGGCATTCTCTCAAACTCATAGCTCGGCATTCGTATTCCCAACCAGCACTGTGCCCATAATAGTTCCAACCTTCTTTTGAATATCCGTGGCAGTTGAACCCTGCTCTGTTATAACCATCAGAATTATATCCTTGCTTATCGAAGTCAATTATTCCATCATAATCACCAAAAGCATCGTAACCTGAAAAATAGAAACTAAGTAAAATTATCATAGCAACGAATTTTATAAGATACCAATAATGAAGTAAATCAAGTCTAAAGTCTAATTTTTTGTTTCACCCATAGTAAATTATCGCGATGAAAGATCATTCATTTTTCAAGAAGATGGAAATTATCTGACAGAAGTGGGCCACTTCCTCAATCCTTTTTGGGCGCTAAATTGAACAAGGTTCTGTCGACGACAAACGCCTTCCTTCGTGAGAACCACGCTCTCCCGATTTTACTCCCAGATATTTCTTTTGTAGTGTTACTTACATTAAAGATCGTGTCTTCGTGTCTCCATTACGTGGACAGTAACTTCGTGTCTCCACGTGGTAAATAAAATTTATATATCAAAGGACTACAACCGACTTTGCAGCCATTGATCCTGACATGTTACAGCAAGTGGAACAAGAATTAGACATTGGACTTGATATCTGCCGCATAAGGTTCACACATCGGACATTTGTGGAAAAAAAAACTTGTAGAAGTTTTTTTTTTCAGTCAAGTCAACGTTGTGACTGTATAGGAAGCCTGTTGTTCTAATAAGCATCCCAAAACCTCGAAGGGAACAGTATCAGGTCCTATATTGACATCCTAAATTGAGTTTTAATGTAATTCATGTTGCAATTTTAATGCAATTCCTGAAACATATTTTACAATGCTCTGTAGATTGTTACTTGTTTTAAAAAAATCTTTATTTATTACATTATCGCATGGTTTCCTGAGTCGGAAGCAAAAAAAAAAAAAAAGAAATGGTCTCTGAGCTGGAAAAGTACTTAGCAGCATAAAAAGTTGTTTTTCGTTCGTATATCTATTTTTTTATTTTAATTGTCATGAAATGTCTTTAATTGTCATTGATTAATTGTCATCTTTTAGCACGCATTAATTTTTAAAAATTGTAAAAAAAAAAGACAAAAAGTGATACCGTTTGAAAAGAAATAATATTATAAAAATAATAGAAAAAGCAGGTTAAAAAGTTAAATATTATAAGAAAATAATAAACTGAACAAACTACCTGTAATATTGAATTTTGTTATCCAATGGTATCCATCTGCATTATATCCATGTCGGTCGAATCCGTTTTTATTTAAACCTTCTTTGTTATACCCTGAGCAATAGAAAAGGAGCTATTTTTCACTAAATATCTGATATTAAAGTAAATGGAAAGTACGTACGATACAAATTAGTTGCAAAATTAAATATGCACGAATATTACCTTGGTAGTCGAAGTCAGAGAATCTGAATACAGCTCTGTCGGCTCCGTAACCATTTTCAAACGTTCGTTTTTCCTTAAATTTCGTCAGTCCTTCAGCATTGAAGCCATACCTGCAACGCAAGCAACCAGAATCAATTTCGAAATCATATTTTTATTCGTGCAAAGAGTACATTTGAGTAGCCATTGATTCCGAAATCTATTAAAGTTGCTTCAGTACTATTTTTTTTTCTTTTGAACAATGAATAACACATTGAGGTTATTGATTAATTTAGAGAAAAATGGACAGCAAAAGAAAAAAAAGGACACTTGATCAACAGTTCGACCCAATGCCAAGCATTCCTATCTTTTATTACTTCATTATATACACTAGGTGGCCAAAAGTATCCGGACACTTTCAAAAATTTACATTTTTAGATATAACTCGAGAAATAAGTGATCAATTGTTCTTTAACTTTAGTCATACAAAATATATTCTTCACCGAACATTTCCAAGTTGAAATTAAATTACCCTTGCATTTGGGGGACGATAAGAAGGGGGGTCGAAAGAAAAACCGCTTTTTGACCATAACTCTTTGAAAATAGCTCGGAATAAGCTATGCATTTCAGTAATTAATTAGCATACTATGTATAATTACTATACAAATTCAAATGAACGCACCACTCTTACTTCCGAAGATATGAAACATTTTTTAAAAATCGGCAATTTTATTTGAAGGGTTTTTGCTCATAACACGCAGAGTTTTTGATCAAACCTTATCAAAACTTCAGGAAAGATGACAAAATACAAGAGAAAGAACATACTAAAACGGTTTTTAAAAATATTAAAAATCCGATGAGATATGAACGTTAAAAGGAAATAATTTTGCACGGCGCATGCGCGAAAGACAGAAATTTATAACTACAAAAATATTGTAGCCTGGTGTATACTGCATCTTATAAAAAAAGTTCCAGTTGAATATCGTAAAAATTGAAAAAGATATCAGCGATCTAGTGAGCTGTAATTCATTCATTTGCAGTCAATTCATAAATGGAGAGGGGTTGTTCACAAATAGTGTGGGGACAATCGAGCATATTTTTCAATGTTAAATTGTATACTGTTTAAAAATTTATATTTGGCATAGAAGTCACATTTCGCCCATTCGGCCAAAAAGACCTTATAAGTAGGTGGCCAAAAGTATCCGGAGAACCCCCTGAAACGTTGGTTTTGAACGATGACGAAATAACCTTTATTTTAAAAATAGCTCTTTGTGGACAGACCCTCACCATGTATGTATTGTCTGCGAATGAATGAAATACAGCTCACTAGATCGCTGATATCTTTTTCAATTTTCATGATATTCAACTGGAACTTTTTTTATAAGATGCAGTATATACCAGGCTACAATATTTTTGTAGTTATAAATTTCTGTCGTTCGCGCATGCGCCGTGAATTTTTTTTTCCTTTTAACGTTCATATCTCATCGGATTTTTAATATTTTTAAAAACCGTTTTAGTATGTTCTTTCTCTTGTATTTTGTCATCTTTCCTGAAGTTTTGATAAGGTTTGATCAAAAACTCTGCGTGTTATGAGCAAAAACCCTTCAAATAAAATTGCCGATTTTTAAAAAATGTTTCATATCTTCGGAAGTAAGAGTGGTGCGTTCATTTGAATTTGTATAGTAATTATACATAGTATGCTAATTAATTACTGAAATGCATAGCTTATTCCGAGCTATTTTCAAAGAGTTATGGTCAAAAAGCGGTTATTCTTTCGACCCCCCTTCTTATCGTCCCCCAAATGCAAGGGTAATTTAATTTCAACTTGGAAATGTTCGGTGAAGCCTATATTTTGTATGACTAAAGTTAAAGAACAATTGATCACTTATTTCTCCAGCTATATGTAAAAATGTGAATTTTTGAAAGTGTCCGGATACTTTTGGCCACCTAGTGTATGTGCTATAAATTTATTTGTCATTGCTAGAGGCTTTAGCTGATTGAAAGTTAGAGTACAGTGCTATTTCTATAAGAAACGTTGATCTAATTCACTCAGTCCACAGTTTAACTTATCTATACCGAATAAATCGGTCTTAAAAACTTTATAAATTGAATATGTCTTTCACAAAATATGTATACTTTAAAATATGTATGTTCCGCTTTCAGTTGACCAGGCATCTCTTTGCGGTTTAGTTATAATCTTGACCTTTTGGACAATAGCAGATTTAAACAGCACAAGTTAGAATGTATAGGTACTTATAGCAATATCCGAGCAGAGGTGAAGCAAACTGTTTTAATCACACTATCTTATGATCAAAAGCTCCTTACTTTACTATAGAACTAAAAATACTAATTAAAAAAAGGAGCTAAAAGGTTTTTCCCCCTAAAAATAAAATCTCTGTTACGTTCAGATTACTGTACGGAGCAGTATTGCTGAAACATTACCAGAGTCCAATACTTATTGATAATCATTTTAATGTAAATCTAGTATGCATTTTTCATAAAGTATATATTTTTGCATAAATTACAAATATTTGATTAATACACATGGTCCACTTCATTACCATTATCTTAAACACAAATATTAAGTTATATTATGAAAAACAAAATTACCATCAGTTGGTAAACAAAAAACTACAGCAGGAACAATGTATGAAGAAATTACCTGTCATATCCATCTTTATCAAATCCGTGAACATGAGTTGCATTCAAAGGAGATCTCCAGCAACATGCTCCAATAATGCATGATACGCGGCATTCATAATACGTTGGGAAGTTATTAGCATTTCCCAAACATCCATGGTACATAAATGAATAGCATTCTTGGCTTTGCAGATCAAAATACCATCGCTTTTCAGACTTGCCACAACCATTTATCTCTAAATATATGTTGGAAAAAAATCAATAACAATAGGAGTTATTTACGAATAATAATTATTATCAATAATAATAGGAATTAATTTATCAGAAAAAATGTTTTTCAGAGTTAATCTCACCTTTTCCAAAATCTTTTTGCAGGTAACAACTCTGGGTTGGACTTTGAAGATTTTCACAGAACTCTCCTTCAAAACCTGGTGCGCAATCACAGGAAACCAAATGCGGGAGATTTATCCACTCTGATTTCCTACAGTGTCCGCCATTTTTACAAGGGTTTGGCTCACAAAAATCTGCAAAATATATAACCCATAGCTTCATAATTCTACCATTAATGCTAGCTTAAACTTAAGGGAAATTTCGCAGCTGTTGTTCTTGAACCATCTTAACCCATCATAAGCGCATATACGTGAGCATTTTCCTGGTAACTACAAAGGACATTCTATAAAAACTGAGAGTTTTTTAGGTAGTGGCAACACCGCGAAACTAAAAATAGAAGTGCAGGTGATTTTTCCAAGCTGTTAACTGTATGTTTATTCAAAATTCTAAACGAAGCAGAAGATTTTATTTCCCCAGCTCAGTGCTTGTTTAAAGAACTGTTTTATTTGCCCTACAGAAATAGAGATGAGTGATTCAAAGTTAAAAAACGAAGTGCGTTGTGCCATAAAGTTTTGCTACCATTTTTGCAACTATAGAAACAGTTAAGTGAATGAAAGAAACTTACAAAACAAATATTTTGGTGAGTGTACGATTGGTGATTTTACGGAGGCCTAGGAGCCATTTCTGTAGACAAACGGACTTCCTTGAAATCACCATGCCATCGAAAAATCATAGACTCGCCGAAACATTTGTTTTTGTAAGCTTCTTTCATTACTTTAACTGTTTCTGGAGCTGTTTTGCCCAAACGGTAGCAAAATTTTATGGCACAACGCATTTCGTTTATTAACTCTGAATCACTCATCCCCATAAAACAGCTCTTTAAACAAGCACGGAACTAGGAAAATAAAATCGTCTGCTTCGTTTAGAATTTTGTATAAACGTACAGTTAACAGTTTGAAAGAATCGCCTGCACTTCTATTTTTTAGTTTCGCGCTGTTGCCACTACTTAAAAATATAACTCTCAGTTGTTATGGAATGTCTTTTGTATCACCAGAGAGCATATATGCGCTTCAAATAATATTCATAATATTCACTTCAAAAATCGGAAAAAACGTTTTAAAGCTTTTAAATTAATATGTTCGTTAACTAATGTCATCCGAAGACGTGACCTAGCGAAGAACACTCTCAATCAACTCTGTTTTCAAACAAATTTTTTTTTTGCTCGAAATCGATAAATCCGTTTAGGCGCTAAAGTGCCACAGACAGATACACAGATCGACAGCTACACAGACACGTGAACTTATACTTTCCTGTTGCGTCGAGGGTTAAAAAATGAAGAAGAAGAAGAAAAGCACCGTACATTGGGTAGTTTATAGAACTTTTTAACTGATATTTTTCATTGGTTAGATCACTTTAATGCTTCAATACCCCGAATAAATTGTACGGTGTATTTTTGGAGGAATAGCAGAGCGATGAATAGAGTGAATAAATGTTATTATTTAATGATTGTTTGTACAAAATTCCGTATTATCATAACGCTTGTACGAAATATTAAAACTGACCTCTTTGACTCAATTCAGAAATTCATTAAATGAACATTCGTGGTGCTAAGATTTGGTAATATTTCTATCTATAATTTGACATAAGAATAGGTTTGAAATGTTCCTCTTCTTAAAAAGGAAAAGCGACAAGTTTTTATACCTGCGCCAAATATGTAGTTGGAAAATTTAACTGAATGCAGATATAAAAAATTTTTACTCACCTCTACTCGAATTTTGTTGATTACAGTTCAAATCTTCACCATTGACATGACACGTTAACGAACAGTTTCCACAAAGTGATAATCTACAAGGTGTGTAGGTATAATAAGGGCATTTCAAGAGAGCTGATTCATCACAGATAGCAATTTCCTCCTAAATAAAATTTTCAGAAATAGTTTTGTCTGCTTTAGCTTCGTACTATATTACAAATCTCATCAAAATATTAAAGTCAAGATAAACCCTCAATTTCACGCCACATGTTTTTTATTTGAAAGGATAAGGATTTATTTGAAAGAGATGAGACCTGGGTATAAGAAAGAAAAGGTTCAAAGAAAAGCTTTGTTGACATTTGGAGTTATACTCTTGGAGTGTATTCTTTCTTCCTTTTTTTTTAAATTTATGCTTCAAAGATCATTATGTTTTTTCACAAAGCCTTTTTCCTGACGAATGCGTCTTCAACACATTTAATTGTGATATTTCTCAACAACCTAAATAACAAGTAGTACCAATTTGCCAATTTTTCCCTCAACTCGTAATAAATATCAGCATCAACATTTTCCCTCTCCACCGTATAAACTACGCTCAGTGAGATGAAAAAAAAGTACCCCAGAAAAAAAGTAATAGTAATAATTTCAAAAAATCAAGATAAAAGTATATGCAAATGTAAGGACTTAAGTTCTACTTCAGAAAATCACAAAAGTAAATAACTTTAAATTTTATAACGCTAGTAAAAGCAACCCTAAAAAACACTGCTATTTACTCCAATAAAAAATATTTAAAAAGTTTAACTGAAAGAATCAACTTTTAATTCACAATCCCCTTCTACAAATCTTCACTCTATTTTTTTCTCAGGAAAGAGTTTTCCCTCAAATTGTAAAATACTGGAATGCGCAAATTTCCTCGTTAACTTGAGTAGATTTTTTCATTGCAGTAAAAAAAATACCTGTTAGAAATGCATAACTTTTAATTAAAAATAAATCAAAAATATTGAATAAGGAAATATAAGCAACAGCTTAAATGTATTTGTACCATTTTACGCAAAAGAAAAGCATACCTACTAATGTGATTTAAGGAACTTATATATGCACGTAGCATTTCAGTACCAATGATACACTAGGCAACTTTTGCAACGCATTAAAACAGGACATCGAATCTATACTCTTTGTTCATGGGTATAATTAGAACCAGGCAACAATTTTTGACACACGTAATTTTAAAGAAAGATGTCTTTAAGACGTACTGTACGCGACTGATCTAAACGCAGCTGTCTGACGGCGAAAAAGAGTAGCAGCATATGCTTTAGAGATTAGGTTTGGTTAAACAGACGCTTCCGTTAATATGTTGTTCTAAACGATATGGCAGTTCAGCAGTGGCGTAACTTCAAATTTAGGGCCCCCCTGCAGAAAATATGATTGCCCCCCCCCACACACACACATAAAAAAAGAAACAAAATTTTTGAAAAAAAAATTCAGAAAAAATTTAAAACTCATATCAGGTTTTTATGTTTCTTATTCATTTTTTATATTTTAGGTTTCTTGACTTTCGTAATAAATCTACAATGTAGTATGAAAGGTGATGAAAGTAAAGAACGAATTAAGACTGTAAGTGTAATAAAACATTATCGCGTGGAGAAAACTCTTGTCCCTCGCGAACGTGGAAATCGAAAGAAAACAGCTTTGGGGCCTCGCGGACCAAATAATTGCAATCGAATTCATAATTGTAAAAAAAAAAAGGTCGAATTTATTTTGGGCCCCTACCAATTTTGGGCCCCCCCCCGCGTTGCGGGGTCTTGCGGGTACGAAGTTACGCCACTGCAGTTCAGTGACCTAATAATAATGAGCTATGATTTGGTATGGATTCATGTAAGTGTTATATGTACATCTAATAAAATTTTCATAAAATCAGAATGTCTCGTGTGGGGATATTGATTAAATCGAGAACACTTGGATGGAATGGCCATTCTGTAATGACTTTTTTAATTTATATTCCCAATAACCTAATATCACACAATGGTCATTATCTTGCATTTCCATCCCGTTATCAGTATTTTAGAACAGCAGCAAATAGTTTTTGCCATTTTAGAGTGAGCTCTAAACACAACTCGAGCAAAGCAGCTAAATGATTGATTGGTGCTTTCAGTTAAATATATATTAACTATAAGCGAAAAATCATCCATGTTTTTGCATAATTAATACTTAATTGCTTTCCTACCTGATTGCTTTGACAACTATCTCCAACGTCAAGTGACTCTTCAGGAAGGAAAATGTCAGCAGTAAAGCAAAGTTGTTTGCAAAGTTCTGTTTGCATAAAAACATCCTACAGAGAAAAATTACGTTACACCATTGTAACACATACATGGGCAGAAAGGTTGCTTTGCGTTGAACAAAACCAAAAACTAAAGTATGACATTATATAGAAGACAACTCCCCAGATTCAATCGTTCTCAAGAGATTCGCATGCATCGCCCACAGCTCCATAAATAATGTGAGTAATGCACTTGAAAATGTGTGATGCACTTGGTTGCATTCATTTTTCAAAAACAGACTAATTACACTGTAAGAAAATTACCAAACGTTACAGATTATTTCCGGACAACATTCACGGGTTTCCACCAGTTTCCTGTGCAAATCAAGTATTTCTGCGAAAAGGTTCCCCGAATTGTTGTATGAGTGCAGATATCTCACCATCATTGAAATTAATTTTAGCTACCAGTGTCGAAATATACTCAGCATTTTTATTATGTTTTCGCCCTCAGCTCCGGTTCGTTCGTTCAAATTGACTGAATCTCAAGTGAGGGTCTTTGTATGCTGCATGTTTGCAAGAATTTTTCACTCCCGATTCCTCATTAGTTTTGGTCATTATTGCTAAAATACTTTAGGAGCTTTCCTAAAAAATCAGAAACAGGTTCCAAGGTAGTATAAAAATGAGTGAATGTTCTTGTAATTTTTTCGGTTTATTCTAAAAACGTGTGACCGGCATTTGTTAAGCAGGTTTATGAATTATTCAAGGAGATTCTAGGTTAATTTCAGGAAGGCTACTGACTTTTAGCTTGAAATTTCCTGTTTTTTTGCCAAAAATATAACTGGTGGAATTTAGACACATTAGATCGCCCATTATGTTTCAGGAAAGTTTCAGAATTTTTTTACAATGAGCTATTGAAGCCTTTTCCTTTTTTTTATTGTTTAAATTCTCTCTTTTTTTTTTTTTTTTTTTTGATTTGAGGGGGAAAAACGAAAATTTACTTTGTTCTTAAAAATAACTAAAGTTTTTAAAGCATTGTTTATAGTAGAAAAGCTAATACATTCATCACACAGCTCACGTTTTCTACTCCCGCCATCTATGGACGGATTTATACAATGATGTTATATTTTATGATTTAGATTAAGAAGAAATCAACGCATCACTTTGATGTTATAGTTAATAAAATTTTTATAAAGGACTTACCTAGGCTTGGGGTAAGCCCTTTTACGCAATTGTTTTTTGCAATAAAATTATGTTATCATTTCTTTTCTTTTTTTTAATATAATTGTCAGAATTGACTTTAGCCAGAGAGGTGCAACCGATTTTGATAAGGACTCCTTAAAAAATTAGAGAAAATTAAGATTTCTCTCATTAAAAAAAACTGAAAAGTAAGTTATAACGTAAGCTACTAGACTTTAATTTTAGTATCAGGAAATAATTTATAAATTAATGCATCAATAACTTATACAAAGTTGTAAAATTACACAACTTTACATTTTAGTAGAAGCTTTGTACAGTAATTCTCAGGCCCGGATTACCCATTAGGCCATCCTAGGTATTGGCCTAGGGGCGCAAGCTCGAAAGGGCGCATATAGCGGAGGAAAAAATTAATACGCAGTTCGCTGAAAAAATAAATAATCAAAAAAGAAAGGAAGAAAGAAAGAAAAAAAAACAAGAATGCGAAACTCTGGTAAATATATAGCGAAAATAATTTCAACTAGAAGGGATTGCAAAATGCCAGTTAAGCAAAAAAAAAAAAAAAAAATCGGAGGGGGAGGGGGCGTAAATTGTGTCTCGAGGTAATTCATTTTCTGGTTCAAAGAAGACTTTTATCTTTGGTTTGAACAATAATTTCTTGAAAATACGACACACAGGAAAATTAGTAAAATACATGGTACAGAAAATGGTCGATATAAAACTTATTTATGAAATAGTTTTTCTCTTGATGTCTATAAATCATGTCGTGTATTTTCTTTTTTTTTTAATTAATAAATTATTCATTTATTTATTTAGGACTGCCAATCAATAGGAGAGCCCAAAATTAAAATTTTTGGGAGGGAAAATTTATTGGATTGCTTCCAAATTTGCCAAACTGACAGACATTATTTGCCGAAAAAGAAAATTTTGGGGAGTCAGCAATGACCTCATGTCGAGACACCTCTGCTGAACATACTGCTTTTTTGCTCAAATTACTTGATATATAGTTTGTATACACTCAAACGACCTCTATATATTTTATTAATGATTCTGTCTGTTAATGGGTCAGTTAACTTTCAACATATTATTTTTCTAAATTTTTTTTTTTTTTTTTTTTTTTTTGCATTCAAAATATTATCATGAAGATCAAAGATAAGTGGAAAAAAATACAGGATATGCCTCGAAGTATGTGTTAAATAGAAGACCCCCCCCCCTTCTCCTCCCAACATTTGGAAGATAGTCCAAAATTTCGAAAATTTTCGGAGTAGAGTCCCCAATCCCCATTTCTTCACTCAGCACTGTCAGATGCATTAGAGTTCCTACAAATGCATATTTAGAGCTTCAATTTCGAAACTTTTTCCATGGAAAGCTCTCAAGCGCCTCACTTCCATATCATAAAATATTATCTAAAATTTCGTTTTCATTCCGCAAAATCGAAAACTTTTTCGGTAAGTGACCCTAACCTCAGGCATCTTCCCACCTCATTAAAAATCCTCTAAGACCTCGTGTTTAGGGTCTCAATTTTGAAAACTGTCCCAGAGAACGTCTCCGGCATTCAGTCCTCATCGAACGCTATTAAAATCGTCTAGTTGTTTCTCAGGACTTCAATTCTGAAACATTTACGGAAACGAGTTACAGAACCATATCTTTTCTCCTGACGTCCTCAAAGATGGTTTCTCATTGTTTATTTAGGTCTAAAAATTCGAAAACTTTCTGGGGCTAAACCTCATCCATTTCTATTACAGCATAGGAGATATCCCACAATTTTTTGATCTTCAATTTCGAAAAAATTTTGTACTAGAGTTGTCGATCGTCCCACATAAAAATAACCTGCTAAAATGGCATTTTAGGACCTCATTTTCAAAAAAGTTCCGGGAAAGCTCTCCCGATTTCCGTCTTTCTCCAACATCATTAAAGTTCATCAAAATTTTCGAAATGGAGAAGGAAGAGTCCACAAACTTACTCCCTTTTCCAAAATCGTCAAAGATGGCTTGCAATTACGTATGTGGGACTTCAATTTCGAAAACTTCCGGAGGGGGGGGATTCCACGAATATGTGACTGTCATTTTTAGAGCAAAGCAGTTTGTATTTTATAACATCTGAAGCAAAACTCACGTAGTGCAACCGGGCTTTTCTCCTGGATTATTATAATTGTCAAGCTGAATTTATTGGGAACAATTAAATTTTCAAAACACATTTTAAATAATTTTAGAAAAATTGTTTAAAAAAAGGTAATTGACTGACATGCTACTTTTTTAAATGTCTCTCTCAGTCAGTTACCATACTTTTAACCCATTTTTAAAATCATCCAAAACGCATTTCGAAAATTCAATGATACCATTCAGTACAGCTTGAAAAATAGAATTATCCTGGAGAAAATATCGTTTGTATAACCTATAGTTTGCTTTGAATATAACAAAATTTTTGCAGTTTTGCTTTAAAAAAATCAGTAATCTTTAAAATTACCCGTAAAATTGCCCCAAGTCGAGTTATCTCATTACTTTCCAATAACTGATTTAAAATTAAATTTTGAAGTCTTCAATTTTGAAAAATTTCCGAGGGATCACCTCCGGACCCCCTTTTTTTTGTGCATCAATGGAAAACAAAAAGGAAAAAAACTCTATTCATAAATTTCATCAAATGGGAGTGAGGGGATACGATTTCAATCGAGTTGGGATGCGTGCGATGGGGCGCAGTTTCTAAGTTTGGCCTTGGGCGTAAATTGATGTTAAACCGGCCCTGGTAATTCTTATACACAATCCTTACGAAACAGACCAAAGAGCTTATGACTATGATGGGGAGGAGTATAACGATGCAACATTTTAGTTAACTGATTTAATTAATTCTATATAATTCCTCTCTTCACAATTTTTTGAACATCACTTGAAATATTAATTTGAAAAAAGATAGCAACACAATGGATACAATACAGCGACAAATGTTTTTCTGGTCACAAATTTTTGTACCGATTTAGATTGCAATTCACGCTAATCATTGTCAAACATCTATCAGCATTTGCAACATTTATGTATCCGCATCTGTATAATTTTTTCTTCTATTCTTAGTCTTAATTGTAATGTAATTTTATTATAGATTTTCAATGTTATACTTTCTAGGATTCGTACAAAATAAACAAATTTTCGAAAATTGTATACAGCGATATGTACGTTGCACATATGCTTCCATGTGGGTTAAAAGTTCGAAAAACTGGGATTAAAGTGTAAGCATTTTTTGCTCCTTTTTCATCGAAGCATGCAGCTTCAAGTATAATTTTACCTCACCATTTGAATGAACGTGTTAAGGTCACTGACCACTTTTTTCTCAGTGTATATAACTAGAGTAGTAAAAAGTACCATGATAAATAAATGAGTAAAAACCTTTTAAATGCAAAAATAACTATGCTTGTAATACGCGTGAAAGTGAGCGATGCACTTAATAGCTCTCGTTAAAAAAAAAAAAAAAATCACGATTTATTTGTTTTTGTTTCGGTTGATATTTGATTAACTTATTATGCTAGATGATATAATAATTTAAATACGGATGCACAGTGGCGGATCCAGCGGGAGGGGCACAGGGGCACGTGCCCCCTCTGTCATATATTTTCGAAGAGCCTAAAACCCAAACTGAAACAATAAACGCCGATCAAATTATCGGGGACGATTCAATACATCTGTTTTGCATTTTTTAAAATATTTTCTAACAGTTTTTTGGCAGCGGAATCGTAAAAGAAAAAAATATATTAATACCGTGACAGAGACCTATTTGATAACCAGCAAAAAAAAAAATGCAACTGTCACAATTGCTTTTATGCTTTGATTTACTTTTAGAAATGAATAAATAGTTTCATTTTTCCGTTGTAAGAAAAATGTGTCGGTTTCTTTTTTTTTTTTTTTTTTTTCCTTTTATTTATTGATCTTCGGAACTTACGAATGTCCCAAACTTATTCCATGGCGCCAGATCGTTTAAAGCAAAGGCACTCTGCTTTGACGTATTTTTGCTTACCTTGTATTTGCAAAAAAAAAGGGGGGGGGAGACGTAACAAGCGGTTGGGTGGAAATATGTTTTAGCGTTCGCATTGCACTTGGCTATTACAGGCATTTAGTTTTTTATTCCTTAAACTTAAATCAAAGGGAAAAACTACTCACTTAATACATTTTTATTAGGGCTACATTTCTTCAAACAATAAAATATGTTTTGATACTTGTCTGAATGATACGGCGCCATGTCTGTGCATTCTTCCGAATTCAGACTCATCAAAAAAGTTGTCATCCAAAGCACTTTAGCTATAATATTGTTATGTGTTAACCGTTATGGGAAAGTAGATTCAGTGATATTTTCTCGTGTTCCGAGTTCTTTTTTATTCATTTACAAGCACTTTGCTGAATGAAATAATGTTGTGTACGTATTCAAACTCAAACCAATAACGTTCCCCTTATGCAAGGTATCCACAAATAAATAAACACTTTCAAAGGACACCTTCTACTGCCAGAGTCATACTATACCATGACTGCTTGATGGAATGCCATTATTACCAGGAACCGAAAGGTAAGGAAAATACGATAATACATAAGTATACGACAGTTGTTTGTTTTTAGCAATAATTATTATTTTTAGTTAAAAAATTAAACTGTGATTTTGTGCCCCTCCTGTAGATTTTTTCTGGATCCGCCACTGCGGATGCACATGTGGTAATATTGCTTCTAAAAATCAAGGCAGAGGGATAGTAAACAAGGGCGTAGCTAGGGGGGTGCAGGGGGGTGCAGCTGCACCTCCCTAGATCAGAGCCAATGGGAGGTCACTGTGACCTCCCATTTTATTTATTTGACTTTTATGCTAATTTTTGGGAACTTTATATAAACTGCGTTATTATATCTAGTATTGATTATTTTTCAGAAAATGATAGTAAGCTTGCCTGTTTTTGAGGAGAAAATTTGTAATTTACCGAATGAAACTCAGAACTTTACTGAATGATTAAAAAATAAATAAATAAAATACAAGAATGCATACTTATCTATGTCTACCAAAAGAGACGTGAGGCATCACGAAAATAAATAAATAAATTAATTAAAGGAAAAAAAGAAAAATAAATAAATAAAATAAAGAAGTTCAGATTTGCAATACTGTCTCACTGTTTTCAAATTTCATCAGCCAATTTGTATCGGATAAGAACTTTTTGGGAGGTCACAGTGACCTCCTATTGGGGTGCCACTGCTTGCACCCCCCTAACGTGAGTCCTGGCTACGCCCTTGATAGTAAAGTATGAATAGAAACATTTTTCTGATCTCTGAGTTCAGTTCTGATTCTACAGGCCTGCTTGTTCTCACGTTCATTTTTTAACAAGAACAAAACAATCCTGCAATACCCCGCCAACTCAGTTATTCCATCCAAGGAGTGCAGTTTTGTACTTATTAACTCTCTTCTACTACGGTGGTTTAAGATCACACATACACTACTGTTGGGTCGGATCCGACATACTCTTTTTTGAGCCTTTTTTTAACATAAAAAACTATTTATTTTTTGGAAATTGGATACTAATGTAAAGTAATGATACTATATAGGATGTAAAAATAAATTAGACAGAATTTTAAATTTAATTTGGGTCGAATACGGCCCACCATAGTAGAGGAAGGTTAAACACGAGATTGCAGTCCTTCGATGGAAGAACCGAGTTGGCAGTGCATTGCATATTTCTGCATTAGCCCTAGCTTTGGGCGGTAACTTACTGCTTTAAACAAAAAAAATCA
>JAXGGA010014828.1:0-30951 GCA_038373865.1 Uloborus plumipes | reverse complement strand
AAAAAAAACAAATTAATAACCTTTTTTTAATCAATTATTTTGTTGATTTCTGTTATTTGTTAAAGGGGGATGAAACAGCTGTTTGGCGTCCATTTGTATAAATTATATTTGTCAGCCTTTTGGCTTTTCGTGTCGCTTATCTTTGCATTAATTAATTAATTTATCTTTTCAATTTTTTGCACACATTTTTGACTAATTTCACTTCAATTTATTTCATTCTGTTTTCTTTCTGTTGTTTTTTCGTGTGTTACAATTGCTTCGGTACATACGTTTCCTATTTGTAAATTTATTGCTAATTTATTCATAAGTGGTTTCATTCATTTGACAATGTTCTTTCAGATTTTTTGGAAATTTATTTCTTAACGGTTTTTTCTTGATGGTTTCATGTAATAAATTTCGGTTCTAAGTATTGTCTTGTTTGTTTTGTTAATATCCAGTTGTTGCTATTTATACTATCTTTCGTTCCGCCGTGTTGATGATTCTTCATCCTAAAGCTCACACTTCTTGCATTGAAAAAGGGATTTCTTGTAGCCCCGAAGCACGTGTCTGCAGTGTTCCTGCTTATCTGTGTCTCCTTAATGTTGTATTTTTCTCTACACCAACAGCACAAATGTATTTGTAAACTTTACTGAATGCGTGTAAGAATTACTCTCCGCGCAACACATAAACATCCGCATAACACATACAAACGCAACGCATAAACATCAAGGAATAAAAAACAGTTTGCTTTCTCGTAAAAGAGAAACTACATTTTTAGAAACTCACGTTACTATAAAAGCTATCAGCTAATTTTTCCGTTATCGCCTCAATTTGACATTTGTTAAATATGCATGCCAGAGAGTTTGACAAAATATTTAAAGAAATATCATAACTCAGAGTTGTGCAAATATATTTAAAAATATATTCGCATATTTCCCTGCCACCTTTGCATTCATATGTGGTAACAGATTTCACCATTTCTGTTTGACTCTCTGTCGAATCTGTTTCCTATTCCGGAAAGATTATTTGCCGGAGGTGTGAAAGTTTTAAATTCCTCAGACATTCGTTTCTTTGCATGAATTACCTTCAGTGTAAATTTGCAGGGTTTATTCGCAGAATTTTCAGTACATTTCGCCTTTCAATAGATTTCTTTCTTTAAGAAGGATATCTTTTCTTAAGGAAAACATAGTGATCTGCATTGCTTTAAATTTCCCTTATACCAACAAAGAATTTGAACAAATAGTTTTTATCTTTGAATCTTCTAACATATAAAGTATTACGGATACTATATCAAATAGCAGATAAAAATCATATGGGCTGCTTGTATGTAGCTTTCGCAGCATAATTCAGCACGTATATTTTTTAGAGATAATTTTTATTTTATATATAGTGTCATTGTTTTTTTTTAAGAAAACGTAATAGTAAGACACTGGAAGGTAGCACAGACGTATTTAAGGTGGAATAGTTGTGCTAATAATTTTAAATAATGTTCGGTAATTACAATTCACTTTTAAATCTACCAAACACTATTGGCATCCTTTTTAGTGTAATTGCAGCTGCTGCTTATCAAGAACTTTCTGTCGAACTAATGCTAGTTATTGAAATGTAACCGAATGAAAATAACATCTAAAGAGCGTTTTTTTTATTTTAGTATTGTTTAAATTCCTGGACTGATGTCCTACAATGATAAGCTTGAATATTAATCTTCTAGTGATGCTCATTTTTTTCTTATTTTCTAGTTTTCTATTGTATATTTGCAACGTTAACCGCTGTATTGAAAAGAAGATTTAAAAAGCTTGTTTAGATTTCGAATTCATTATCAGTCGAGCAAATAACGTTTTTTGAGCACAGTGAGGGGGCAAAAATCTTCCTGCACTAAATGATAAAATCTAACAGCACGTAATCAAAAGAAAAAAATATCCATAATCAGTTAAAAAAAAAAAAAAAACGAATTCGGCCAGTTTTAGTTATTTAATGGACAATTTCACAATATTTTAATTGTAGCATTTTTATAGGCAGTAGTCAAATCTATGATTTCATTTTTAGGAAAAATTAATAAATATTTTGATTATGTGTTTCGTTAACTGGGTTTGTTTGCCCAAAGATAGTGCATTAATATTAAATAAGCTTTATTACTTCAAAACCAAAATTTTTGCCGCTTACTGTCAGAGGAATGTTAAAGCTGTGAAACTAATACGATGAGAAATGTTTGTCACGAAGTTAAGTTTCAAACTAGTTTTGAATAACATCCAACTTTTCGATTCTGTTTGTTTCCTAATAGCTGAAAACACCATTATACTCATGCGTTTTGGCACTTCATGGTGTTTATTACGCTTCTTGCTTTACTTACATAAATTTATCATTTTCTATAATAGCTTTCATATCAGACAAAACATATTTTAACTATAAATTTCCCCAAATTTTTGTCTCGAGTTATTTTAAACAGTACAGTTAAAAATCTCAATTCATTATTTTATTTCGAAATACTGCTAATTTTGTTTCTTCAGAAATATCAATTATAATGTGCTATTAATTTATGGTAGCACGTAATAAGAGTGCAATAAAAAACGTAGAAAGTTATATGACATTCCTGCAAAATATTAAAATAATTTTAAAGTTGAAGAAGTTAAAATAAACACTACAGATGACTCAAAGTTTACCCAAAAATGGATACGCTTAAGGTGCAGTTTTAATGTCAAAAAAAAAAAAAAAGAAAAAATCTTCAAGGTCATACATGGACGGTGTTATGCAAAAATGAGTAAATCCATAAGATCAAAATAATGAGTTATTCATCTAGGTCGGTAGATAAACTGACACACCGTTAAAAATGAATGTTGTTTTTACAGTATAATACAGTTCATTTTACAGTACTAAACTGTAAAATTGCTAATTTTTTCGTGCATTTTACAGTTTCAAACTGGAACCTCTGCGGTCAGTATTTTCTGTTGTTTTTACAGCACAATACAGCTAAATTTTACGGCAATAAACTATACAATTTCTGACTTTACTGTAAGAAACTGTAAAATTGCTAGTTTTACAGTTTATTTTTGTGCATTTTGCAGTTTTAAATTGGAACCTCGGCTGCCAGTATTATGCTGTAAAAAGAACAGTTCATTTTTTACAGTGTATGTGATGCAAAGATTTGATTTCAGCGAAATTCTATATCACTATGGCATCTAGCGAGAAAAATGATCAACCCACTTACAAGGAGCTGTGCAGTGTGCATTGCTGGGAAACTTTGAGCGCGATTTACTCTAAACTACTGGGTGAGTTGAACCATTTTTGCAGAACACCGTCATCCATATGTGATTGCATTCATTTAACTTCGAGCTTTTGGGGACCGGAATGAAGAAGAGTACTTTTAAAATGAGTTGTAGTTTTCTTACAAGGAAAGTGTGCATTTGTTCAAAAAGCTCAAAGAATGTTCTCCACATTAGAAAGCTCAAAACCATACATTAAACAATTAATGTTGTTTTTACAGCATAATACAGCTAATTTTATAGTAATAAGCGAGTGGTTGGAAGCTGCACAAAAGGTACTGTATTCAAATAATATTTTAAAGCATATTCGTCTATACCAGTCAGAGGACGGACATGAATAATACAAGTTTCAAAATTATTCAATTGTCTCTAGTTTAAATACGTCTAAATGAAATTTCAACAAAAATTTCATCTAAAAAATATAAATCTAACTAAACCTCAGAAGAAATTCAAAACAACAGTGCATTTTTAATCTTAACTGATTGAAAGGACCAAAAGTTAAAGAACTAAAGAGTACAGAACGAAATAAGTCTCATTTAAAATACTAAATTTTAAAAATTTCATGAGACCTATACCGCATTTTTGACAGTTCTTCATTTTCTTTCTGTAATATCTTATAAAAACGTTTAATGGACAATTTTTACTGCCATGAAACATTTTCCCTATTGGAGCTATAAAAGCTGCCTTTTGATACATTAGAACATTTTTCATTGATGTTACCTAATGTTTATTTTTGAAAAGTTATAATTTGTATCTTTTGAATTTGAATGATCTCATTTGACTTTTAAATTTTTTAATGGGTTTTAAATTATACGAATTACGGAATCTAGCATGTATCATTATTTAAAATATCTTTTAACTTTACTGTGTACTTTATTCGGCAAGAAAATCTTTTTAATTTTTTTTTCATTTTATTGGAAATAAATTTGTGTCATACTTTTTTAAAACCGTGTGATGCGTTAATTATGCACTACTTCCTCATTAAAATTCAAGCAAACTAAACTCGCGATTCTCAAAAAAAAAAAAAGTCTGGATACTATTTAGGCTGTAAATTAAAAAGATGTTGAAAGTTTTTTTTTTTTTTTTTGAAGTAGTGAATGCGCTTTGAAATAAAATACATTCATAGTTTTTTTTTTTTTTTTAAATCTTTAGGAGCAACTGCAATCTTTGTGTTCTGCTTTTAAATTTCCAATTCTCTAATAAAGATATATAAGATCAAAAGATTTGATAACGCGATATATTTTCATTCTGTTGAAAATAGAAATTCAGGCGCGGCTATATCCTCATTTACATTAGAAAGAGAATGTAATAAATTTCATTAGAGATTGTTGAAAGGTTGTTTAAAAATTCTTATTTAATTTAATAAATTAAAATGATACGAGAAATCTCGAATTCTATGGTGCTTTTTATTTCTTTGACGCTAGTTGTTTTTTGTTTTCAGATTATATGTTCGTTATTGAATTAGAATTTCGCGTCTGATTCGGATAATTACTGTTTTAAAATCTTCACAAAAATGTGTGTTTGGAATGAAGAAACTGTTTTTTTCTTGATGTGTAACCTCTTCAGACCCCATAACGTTCACTAGTTGCTGTTAGTGAGCTGTAGAGAGTAATTTGTGCTGTTGTCGGTTCGCAGTTAATAAACACCATGAGAAAATTGGGTGCACCAGTCTACAGCGGTAGGATTTCATTATTTACTGTCCGTCCGTGAAAGCCGCGCATAGCATTCGTGAACCATTCCGCTTAAAAAAGGGGTGATGGGTTGTGAGTGGGAGCTTTCCGAAGTTTTCAATTTAAAACTTGCATTTGCTATCCTTTTGACATATTCACCTAAACCATGTATTTGAAATTACCATCGTTCGACGTTATTTGATACAGCTCAAAATGCTTATTATTATTCTTACCCTTATTGTTTGTTTGTTTGTTTGTTTGTTCTGATCCCCGAGACCAGCAGAGCTAGATCAGGTCCATGAGTCTATTCACCCGTAGAAAGTCAAGAACCATCAAGGGGTTTTGAATAAGATCCAATTTGAAAAGCCCCAGACATGATAAAATATGCTCAGGGGAGACCTGAGCAGAAGAGCACTTAGTGCACATCTCGAAGACTCTAGTTCCGTTAATGAACGTCATTGTCAGTAGATGGCCGCTAAGGAAACGGGAAAGAGCAGTTTGGTCTTTTCTGCTGCCTTTTGCCATCAGAGCGCCGCCAGGGCGATCACTCTGGTACCATGGATGCTTTGGCGGTTTCAGCCAAGCTGCCCTATTCTCTGCCCTGGAAGTTGAGAATAGTTCGGCAAACGTAAGATGTGTCCTTGGCACCGTGATCTCGCTGGCACCGGCTCTCGCCAAACTGTCAGCAAGTTCGTTTCCCACAACGTCCATATGGAAAGGGATCCATTGAAGGTGGATCTGACATGAACATGAAAGCTGTTTCAAGATCCTAAGAATGTGGGTCCCTGTACTATCCCTCACGCTATGCCAATCCGCCAAGTGCTGGATGGCACTTCTACTGTCCGAGAAGATCCAGATATCCTTCACATTTGGTAGCGACATGATTGACTTCAGACCCTCGAGAATTGCAATGAGCTCGCATCGGAAAACCGAGCAACAGTCTGGGTTTCTTCTTTGAATCTTAATTTCTTGTCGATGAAGTCTAATATAAACGCCACTACCAGAACTTTCATTGTCAAGTTTGCTTCCGTCAGTGTACATATGGACAGTATCAATGGGAGCTCTATTATTTCTTTCTAGAGCCAACTGTTTCAGGTAGCAAGGCAATTCCATATGTTTGCTAACTTGAACAGAAAGATTGGTATGAAAGTAGAACCCATCAAGACCCTCAGCGGGGTCGATGACTTGAATTAGGCTCTGTTGTTCAACAGAACTGGCAATATTTTTTTCAGAAGTGACTCTACTAAAGGGACTGTCCCGTTTAAGCCTCTGGTTATTTCTCCAAGAACCGAGAAGCTTCAAGGTACGATTTTGGGACCCAAAACTGTAGAGTTTATTGTAATATTTTACTAGTCATGCTTTTCTCCTAAGACTCAATGGCTGCAGATTCGCCTCAAAAAGTACGATATTATTTGGACATGAGTTGCGAAGTCCTGTAATAATCCTTGCAGCACTAAGCTGGATCCTTTCAAGTTTTTGTAGGTTTGTTTCAGATGCACAGCAGAAGATGGGGAATCCGTATTCCAATATGGGTCGAATAAGTGAAATAAAAGTATTTCTTAATGTACTAGCGTCGGCCCCCAGTCACGACCTGCAATGTATTTCAAAATTCTTAAACGTTTCCTAGCTTTCAGAGCCAGCTTATCCAGATGTCCATTTCCCAGTATCTCAGGATCCAGTATGAGACCCAGATATTCTGGGTGTTTCTTCACTTCTAGGGGCTGATTGTTCCTTACGATTTTTGGACGGAAATTGTATAGTTTTCTATTCGTTGTGAAGAAACTCACAGTATACTTTGATGGATTAAAACTTAGTTTGTGATCAACAGAGAAGTTCCACGTAGCAGTCAGAGCTAGATTTACTCTCTCCTCCATTTTCTCAATATCAGGGCCAGAGCTCCAAACGACTATGTCATCTGCAAACAGGCCAATGTCACAGTTCTCTGGTATAGTCGTTCGACGTTATTTGATACAGCTCAAAATGCTTATTATTATTCTTACCCTTATTGTTATCTTACCTATCATCCCTATTTTGGGAAGATCAGAGAAGATGCGTAAATACGTAGAAAGTTTTACCTAAGAAAATCAGACAGTACTTGATGTGTCCCCTTTTCAGACCCCATGAAGTTCAGTTGCTTTTAGTGAGCTGTAGAGATTAATTTGTTTTACCGGTTCATAGTCAATCAACACTATGGGAACATTGGGTGCACCAGACTAGAGCGGTAGGACTTTATTGTTTACAGTTGAATTTCTGTTTAACAACTTTCAAATGACCACTAGGGGCCCTGGTGGCTCAGAAATAGAAATTTTGCCTCGAAAGCAAAAAGTCGCGGGCTCGATTCCCGCCGGTGCCTTGGGTGTTATTTCCTCTTTTTGCGCTGTAATTCTTTCTTGTGCTGTCTTATATGTTAAGAAAGAAGTCCCACCTCTCTTGAGGCAATGGCGCGAGATTCTACTGTGCTAGAAAAACTCTTTTAAAGCATTTCAATTCTAATTGTAGTAACTACGTAACTGAACCTGAAATTAAATATTTAACAACTGATCTGTAGCCAATAGTCAAAGACACACTGCAGTTATTGACTTGCGCTCTAAGGAATCAACTTATCATATTGAGCAACATGCCAACTATTAAATAAACTTAGTTGAGAAGCAATATTTTTTTCAGTTTTTTTTTTCTTTGACCTAAGCAGTGTATGAAGAAACGTTTCATTGCTTGTAAGATGTTCAGTAGAAAAGAAAAATTGGGGATGGATTACAAACACGATTTCATAGTAAAATAAAACAACTGCTTGAAGTTTTTTAATCCTACTTTTTTTTTTCACTGACTTTATTTCAAAAATAATTTAAAGATTTTTCTCTTCCTTAAGAAATTAAAAAGTTTTTTGACCATGTTCTTTTTCGGTATGTCAACGCAACTGAGACAATAAAAAATGAGCTAGGTAGGCGTAAATAACTTCAAACTGCAAATTGGTTTTCTACTAGAATATTATTATTTAGGTATGAAATATTGCACTTCTTTCTTTTTATTTAACATTATCTATATAGTAAAAGTAAAAATTTTGCATGGCTGATTTTATCCAAAAAAAAGGAAACAGCGTTGAAAAAAAAGGTTCTCTTTACTACCAAGATAACGGCTCTAGGTTTTTTTTATCATATATATTTCTTTTCCTTAAGTTTTATCTTGAAATTGTCTCTTTTATTTAATAATGTGGAGTATTTTCATCTTATTATAACTTATTTCTATTATATGGGAACCTTTATGAAAAGAAATTTATAGTATGAATTCCTTTAGTTTCAAAGGTACCTCTTTAATGGAAAACGGGATTTTCTCTTTTATTGGTAGTAATTTCATTACAATCATTACAAACCTCTAAAGCGTAATAATAAATTTCTTGTCAAAAGAAGTGCTTCATTTTAAATTAATGTTCTTGAAATATTACTCCTTCAAAAAATTCTACTTTTTGTATTCACCAACATGTTAAAACGTCTTCAACCACGTTTTATTGAAAAATTTGTTCGTTAGTAGACTATGTCGTATTAATAATAATTGAAAGGTTTGTGGGGGATGAAGGGGCTATGTTAGATTTTTTGAAAATACAATCTGTGCAAAAGTAAGCAATGCATACTGGCAAGCAAATAAAAACTGGTAAAAGCTGTGACAACTGCAACAATAAGAATTTGAACTTTAATTACGCTAAATTTGGGCTTATTACATAAACCATTCACCTTCCACGACCTTCAATCTAAAGAAATATTATCAAACCAATAACATAATTATTAACTTTTTTAAAAAAAAAACTAACTAAATATTTACGTGTTTTATACCTGCTGGGAATGCAAAATCAGTGGAATGAGGAAGGAAATGTTGTATCAAAATGAAATATTTTTCAAAATCGTGGGGAGAAAATAACCCAAAAATTTATTCAAAAAAAAAAGCCCAGAAGAAAAACATTTGTAAAATGAGAACTTCTAAGACGGAGCAAAAGTATAAAAAAAATACTCATTTTTTCATTCAAAGTCGCAAAAAATCGTTAAATGAGCAAAGTGACCCAAAATGGCAGCATTACTTTTAAGATAAAAGCAATAAACTATGTAAATATTCAAATAAAACTTGGAAGAAGAAAAACCACGAAGTTGTTTTCTTATTCTTTAACGTTAATTACGAACTTTGAAATCAACAAAGAAAGTTCAACGAAATTTTATCTCACTTAAGGAAGTTAATATAAAAATTAAAAGATTGACCTGTCTCCCCTCACCCCATTCTAATAGGAAGGAAATCGAACTTTTCTTTTTGAAAGAAACATTCTCTTTCATTTAAATTTTTAATCCTAAAAAATGGTGAAAACACCTTTTGAATTGGCGTATTAATAAGTGGATTCAATTTTGAAATATAAAATAATCCTCTTAGGAGGGCGTAGCAAATAACAGATGAGAAAAGTTAAAAAGATATCATTTTGACACATAACTGTATTTTCTGCTAGCTGAAAAGGTTTTTCATAACAAATCGCAATATGTACTTTTAATTTTCACTGATCTGAGAGATTTGAAGTTTGTGCTGTGGTGAATTAAATAACTTTTTAGTTATATTTCTCAAAATAGTTAGTACAAATGAAAAGATTAATAGCAAATAAAGCTACTATTAGCAATGCGTTTTGAAATTCTTCAAAAGTCATTTAAATGTTTTATTCTTTGTATTAAGAAAAAAAAAAGCCTTTTTCGCTCAAACACACGCAAAAAGTAAAAATTTCTCTTCGAATCAAATGCAACAAATTTGTTTACGAATAGTATTATTTTTACGGGCCCTACAACAAGAATACATTTATTTTTCGAACTGAATACGATTTCGATGCTGTGCCAAATCGCATCTACTGCAGTCAGAAGGGTCAAAAGTTACTGAAGTGAAGAGAAGTGTAACAGCGTAATGCATTCAGAGCCTACGCGTAATTTGTTCAACAGAAACACGGAGCACAAAGAAAATTAGATCGTAATATTTAACTCCATATCTTATTATACATTTTTTTTTAATTTTGGAAGAGTAGATTCTTTCGCAAAAGAAAAAAAAAGGACATGAATTTGAATTATCTTGTATACACATTTAAAATTCAAATTCCGTATTTCTAAATATCTGTGCAAATCTGAGAAAGCTATAAATATTTTCATACATTTTCTATTAATAGATACAGATATTCATTTTGAGCATTAAGAGCAGAAGATCCATGAATTATTCAAATGTTATTTCATTTCAAGTAAGTTACAGACTGTGACATCGATTACAAGGTAGAAGGGATGTAAATTTTTTTGTTTCTTAAAAACGTTATACATGACTGCAATGATTGAAATGTCAGGTTTTAAAATAAATTTTCGTTTGGAGAGAAAGTTGCACGTTTAATGCTTCATGATTTGATAAATGTACCATTATGCAACATTTAAACCGCTGTACCCTTGTACATATTTTGTTGGAAATCAATTCTTTGTGGTACAATATAGCAGAAGCACAGAACAAAAAATCAATATTTTTACCGTTAAAGAATGACAAGCAGATTAGGGTAGAGTGATAAACTTTTTATTTATTTGTTTTTCTAACCTTGTTTCTGGAAAACGTGCCTTTTGTATGTAGTAACAACTCTGGAAAATCACAATATTTTCTGACAATTTTTTGATCTCCCTTCGCCTCACTGAAAAAATGACATTTTGAGATTTTATGCCAAAATACTGCATTAAAAGACTTTTTAGAGGGCAATATGAATGTCCTACTTTTTTTTCACCTTTTGCGTTGATGGTTATAAAATTGACATTTGTAACACTTCATTAGTAGTTTATTTTATGAAAATAAAAGGTTATTTTCCCGCCTGTTATCATTAGCTTTGCAGCAGCCATCCTGTAAGTGTAGTAGATATTTAAAGATTAGTTTCTTTTATAGATGTGATGGGTTTTCATTTATGATTTTGTAGCTAGACTCAGCTATTTTATTTAGTATTTTCATAGTTTGTTGTACTTATTATTATATTTGTACTATTTTGTTGTGCTTCAAAGTGGTTAAACTAAAAAAACAGTTTGCCTGATGAAATTTTTTACATAATGTCACTAAATATTGTAAACATTGAATAGACCCAAAATTCCTTTCGTAATTTGGAGATTTTTTCCTAAATGAACTACATGCTTATCTCTAACGGTTTAGAAATTAGCTATTGGTCCACGATAGGAGTGGACACCCTGTATGTTTTTCGCGCAACAAATGATCTATAACTTTAACATGCATAATTTTGCCCCTTTAGTTCATTCATATCCTTATGAAACATGATAACATTTTGAGCTACTTGAAAAAGAATGAAATGCATCGTATAATATTTAATCTTGCGTATGTTTTAAAGAAACACAAAAGCAAAATATTATCACGTACTTTATAAGATCTGTATGAAGAACCATGTTTGAAACGGAAGATTGGACATGAATGAAAAAAAAAATCAAACTGCATCAGGCATTTAAAGTCAAAGAGATACGAGGCACAGAAACTTTAAATGCAGGCAAACGAAGCATTCAACAATTTATGCTGCTGCAAGTTCAAAAACAAATGTTTCTTGTTGTTCAAAGAAAACTCAATCGGAACACAAAGAGTGTCAAGTTGATTTGTGCATAAATATTTAAAATCATTCTGTATTTCGTGAAATGTGAATGTTTATTGCTTTAAAAGCTTTTACAGTGTTGTGACATTTTTGTGAATTCTTAAATATCTTTCTAAAGTTCTTAGTAACACTTGGACATCGTAAATTATTCAAACGTGCTTGTTTTCTTCAGAATACGTAAGCATGATAAAGATTAGATGCATAAATATATTTAAATACGCAACTTCAAAATGTAAAATTGGCGTTGCTACAAGGCAGGCTTTGAAAAAATCAGATGTAAAGTCAAGTTCTTTACGAAAAATAATGTTCGTTTCGAAATTTTTAACGGGTTTTCGCATCGTTCGAAAAACTGTAACTTGCAGACCTTTACGCATGAGGTTTTTTTTTATTAGTTGTCTGATTAGTATTTTTTTAGCACTTTTATAAACAAGTGAGGCCCTTTCAAATTGACAAAAAAAATGGCCTATTTCAGGTATTTTAAAAATTCGATGAGAAAATTTCCTAAAATAATAACAAGTTTAAAAACTATAACCCGACTACAAAAAAAAAAAAAAAAAAAGCACTGAAAGGTAAGAAACAATATAGGTGCTATTTAATATCATCGTCTTGTTAAATAAAACAAGACGTTTGATATCTTAGCTATACTGTTTATTTAGTTCTACGACTTGAACCCTCTGCAAGTTCCACATTAACAACATAATTCAATTCAAATGCTGTAGTCGTGCGTTGTCAGTTACAGAAAAACAATTTGATAGAATAACATTATAACCTAATTTACCATTCTTGTTGTATATATATAGATCAAACTAATATGTTTGCTTGTGTATCAAGTTTAAATGCTTGCTTTCTGTAGTTGACAACGCACGACTACAGCATTTGAATTGAATTATGTTGTTAATGTGGAACTTGCAGAGGAATCAAGTCGTAGAACTAAATAAACAGGTATAGCTAAGCTATCAAACGTCTCGTTTTATTTAAAAGGACGATGATAATAAATAGCATCTACCTTGTTTCTTACCTTTCAGTGCTTTTTTTTTGTAGTCGGGTTATAGTTTTTTAAACTTGTTATTATTTCTTACTTTTTAAAGCTTTTTTGTAGTCGGGTTACAGGTTTTTAAAACTTTTTCATTTTACTCCACTGCATATTAGCAAATGAATATACATTACAAAAAAGTATGAAAAGTTATTTGGGTAATTTTTATTGAGCAGTGTCAAAACTTCACAGCCTTTCCAATTCCATCAAAGAAGCTGAATTATGAGGGTTCCTTAAAAGTTTCCGTGGTCGAGAGCGCTTATAAATAAACCCTCCAATGTCCTTACCCTAGTTAATGCGACGTAAACTTGGCTCTTTGAAAAAATCCGTCTTCCAACGTCAATTACTGCCTCATTCAAAGTGCAACCTTGCAACTTGTGTACTGTGACACCCCAACACAAAATAAGAGGCAGCATTTACGTACTATTTTACCACTGCCTCTCAAACCATCATACTCAACCGAGCTAGGAATTATCCGAACAATTTTATCAATTTTGTCGTCGGGTTTCGACATAAAGCACATATTCTGGTAGCTTCCGGAGCGCAGTAAAACAGGTTGTGAGTTACCAGTATATTAAGCATCAGACAAACTTCGTTCGAATGTTCTAATGTAATTAGAACTTGAGTTATAATTGCTTTTAACTAATTTCATGCTAAAATCTAGGTCAGCCTTAAACTTGAAATTCATTGTTGATTGCGACTTTTGTTTGAACTAAAACACACTTAGATACGAAAATATCGGTTAAAAATCGGTGCTCGTCTAGAATAATCTATCTTTCCTCTTGTTAAATTCTAGTGAAAAGTAGCCTATGACACTCGAGACTCGAAAACGAATCAATTGGTACCTCATTTATCAAAATCGAATGAATAGTTTAGGAGCTATGGTGGAACATCCTTAACCACAAACATAGCCAAACTGCTAAAAACATAACCTTTCTTTAGACTTTATCGTACTCGGGTAAAAAAAGGAAAGTAAGCGGATCACTGCAAGTCTAACCTAGGATCTGCTCCTTACTTAGTGCAAAGCGGGATATTTAGGGAAAGTATTGATCAACTGCAAGGTTTGATGATGTAAACGGCTACTATCAAAAATCCCTATTCTCAGTAACAAGACAGGTCATTTGCTTCGTGAAAGCTCTCATAGTGTGGGCCATTCAGGTTATTGATCAAAGTTAAAACATTTTTTGTCGTAACGTTATCTCTTTAATATGTCTTTTTTTCATTTTGTAATAATCATGAATACAGCATGCCCTTCTTCATAACCTATTGCAACCTCAGACGAAATAGACATTCGACTAAAAATAACGATATTTTTAAGGTTGTTGGTGAAAGTATTTCTGATTTTAACTATGTAACCGTTTGACATTCTACAATTTCCTTGTTTTTTCTTGCGTTTCAACAATAGTGATTGATGCTTTTAAGTTGGTTTAACAGAGGTAAATTAATTTCACTGTTAGGGGGAATAAAGGCCCAAATACAAACTATCATTAATTTCAGATCTCAATAAATTCTCCTATCTTAAACTGGTTTAATTTTACTGCAAAACCCAGCTAATTTGATCTAATTGAGAACTTTGCTTTTCCAAATTTAAAAAAAAAAAAAAAAGTAGATTACTCGAAATTCCATTTTAAAGTCGAACAGAAAAGGATGTGCTTTAAAAATAGGTGTGGTAAAAAAACTTCAAGTTAACTCCCTCTTTCGCCTCTTGTTTCAAAAGCAATAGAAATAGGATCGTGCCTAATATTTCTATCAAAATATAATAAAAGTATGTTAGTCCTCCCCCTCTCTCTCTAAAACAACCAAATAAGCAGTAAATATTGGTTGTCTAGTGATTCTGAAGCTAATTAATGTATACAGATCAAGTGATTATTGTGATCAAGTGTGACTGAAAATAACATTACCATATGAAGAGTGATCTAGAAGGAACTAATGAATCAGTGACTGCTGTTTTCCCCTCATTCATTAAAAAAGAGTTTAAAAAAGGTATACCTTTCCTAAGTTGACTGCTTTTTTGGGAGTTCAGTGAAGAAGAGACGGGGTAATTAGAACAGGTTTGAATCCGGGTACTTTTGAGAAAACTACCGCAAATGTACAATTCATAGCCAATTACCATTACCTATTACCCCAAGAGGAGGTAAACTTTGTCGAGATCATAGTTAAACTCTTCAGGTATTATGTTAACTGTTATTTTGTCCACAACATTGCTTCCTCGTCGAAAGCAATATCTTTTTGTGAAATATATGTCAAATTTTTTCACCCCATTGTCAATATAAAGTATTTAAAGAAAATTCATCAGTTTTTTTTTTTAAATCTAATACAATATATCAATGATGTTCTTGAATAATGATGTTAGTGTCTTCACTGTGTACACAGCTATACATGCTGAAAAGTATCGGAATGAGGGGCAACGGGAAATGTTTACTCTGTTTTTAACGCCATTTATGTGGTTTAAATATATAGAAATTTGAATTTAAGTTTAATTATGTAGTGACACATGTAGTTTATACCAGTGAAACAATATTTATCTCTGAAGATCAAAGCATATGATAAAATAAGCAATTTTCAAAAATATAACCTCACATCGTAATACTTTGTTTCAAGGCAAAAGTAATTTTTTTGTATTATGAAATGATAAAGTTCTTGTTATTAACAAATTAAATTTTAATTGAGTCCTTGTGATATTTAACGAAGACTTTTTTTTTTAAAACTAAGATTACTTTTATTTAAAATGCTTTGCACAAATAGTCAAGTACATGCAGGTCGAAGTGGTTAAATAGTTTATTTTGTTTACTTCTTCAATCATTTATTTAATCCCTTACATATTGATTTATCAGATTATTTACAAATCTATTCACCGAATAGTTTACTTATATACTCCACATTCGCATTTCACATTTTTTTTCGCTCATCTATTTTTTCTCATGCATTAATAATTTATTTTTTTACTACTCCATTATCTACGTATTTGTTCATTCATTCTGTTATTTACGCATTTCTTTGAACAAAATATTTTTAAGAATTTTCAAAGTATAAATTTACTGCCAGAAACGAAAAATACGTTTAAAAGCAAATTTTAAAAAACTAAATTGTTTTTTCTGTATACACTGCAATTTTCAAAACAAATTTTCTGTTTTTTTTATTTTAAAAAGTTAAGTTATAATAACTATTTCGCTTTGCTCTGCATTCCCCTACTTCGTGTTCAGTACATTAAGGTCTTTTCAGAGTATCTTTTCGATAGCTAATTTTGTTCGGATTATCAGTTTCCAAATTTTAATTTCTACTACACATATTTTATCAAATCGAAACATATAATGGAAACTAAAAAATAATACTAAACTGGGATTGATGTAGAGAGCATTTTTTGAAACACTGTTCCAATCATCTGCTGCTTTAATTACATGGCCAAAGCTGGAGACAATTCCAAAATTTGAAATAGTGTTTTAGTCTGCTCATTAAATTAAACAAACCTAACTATATATATAAAAATTGATGTATGTTTGTTTGTTTGTTTGTATGTATGTTTTTTTCCTTATACAAATCCAGTTTTCGTCGGATTTTCGTCAAACTTGGCACAAAGGTTAATTGATGCACTAGAACTCATGTAGGCGGGGTTTTGAAATTAAAAAAAAAATCCAAAAAGCTCAAAATTCAAATTTTTTCTCTCAAAATGGCCATTTTTTTTCAATTTTGAATATATAGAGCAAATATATATTGCATTGAATATACACTGAAGTGACAAAAGTCATGGGATACCTCTTAATATCGTGTCGGCCCTCCTTTTGCCCGGCGAAGTGCAACAACTCGACGTGGCATGGACTCAACAAGTCGTTGGAAGTCTTCTGCAGGAATATTGAGCCATGCTGTCTCGATAGACGTCCATAATTGTGAAAGCGTTGATGGGGCAGGATTTTGGGCACGAACAGACCTCTCGATGGTGTCCCATAAATGCTCAATGGGATTCATGTCGGGCGATCTAGGTGGCCAAATCATTCGTTGGAATTGTCCAGAATTTTCTTCAAACCAATTGCGAACAGTTGTGGCCCGGTGACATGGCGCATTGTCATCCATAAAAATCCCATCGTTGTTTGGGTACATGAAGTCCATGAATGGCTGCAAGTGATCTCCAAGTAGCTGCACATAAGCATTTCCAGTCAATGTTCGGTCCAGTCGCACTAGAGGACCAAGTCCATGCCATGAAAAAACAGCCCACACCATTACGGAGCCACCACCAGCTTGAACAGTGCCTTGCTGACAGTTTGGGTCCATGGCTTCGTGGGGTCTGCGCCACACTCGAACCCTACCATCGGCTCTTACCAGCTGAAATCGTGACTCATCGGACCAGGCCACGGTTTTCCATTCATCTAGGGACCAACCGATATGCTCACGTGCCCACGAGAGTCGCTGCAAGCGATGTCGTTCTGTCAGTAAAGGCACTCGAGTCGGTCTTCTGCTGGAATAGCCCAAGAAATCCAAATTTCTCCGCACAGTTCTAGCAGACACGTCCATTGTACGTCCCACATTGATTTCTACGGTGATTTGACGCAGTGTTGCTTGTCTGTTAGAATTTACGACTCTTTGCAGACGTCGCCGGTCTCGATCTTTAAGTGCAGGCGGTCGACCACTGCGCTGTCCATGGTGGGATGTTATGCCTGAAATTTCATACTCTCGGCACACTCTTGACACAGTGGATCTGGGAATGTTGAATTCTCTAACGATTTCCGAAATGGCATGACCCATGCGTCTAGCTCCAACTAACATTCCGCGTTCAAAGTCTGTTAATTCACGTCGTGCGGTCATCATCACGTTAAAACCTCTTCACATGAATAACTTGAACAGAAATGAAAGCTCTGTAAAAGCACTGCGCATTTATACCTGTTCTATGCGATGCTACTGCCATCTGAAAATTTGCGTATTGCTATCCCATGACTTTTGTCACTTCAGTGTATATTGCCTTTACGCATGCAAATTGATAAAATTTAACGCATTTAAATATGAGTATTTTCCTACAAAGATTACCATTAACAATGAAGTATCATTTAGAGGTTCACCTATTGCATTTTATCATGAAATGAGTTAAACATAATGCCATCCCGGGCAACGCCGGGTAATAAACTAATAGGATAATAATTATTCTTGTAATATTGTTTGCCCTACTGCTTAATCAAATGTCGCATTTTAGTGCGAAAAGTTACTTTGTTGTATTCATTTATGCCAGTTAATTACTGGCGGAAGTTAAACACAAAGCAATCCTATTTCAAGCATAATCATAATACTAACTATTATTTTTAGCGTTATTAATCACTCGTATGGTTAATTTAACGGAGTTTAATTAAAATTTCCTTAAGAACTCTAACTGATTGTGTAAATTTTAAAGTACATTTTAAATTATGAAGATATTTAATTTTAAATTATTGGTAGATCATTCAGGTGATGTAGATGCAATGAAGCTTAATGGCGATGAACATCTCCAAAGGCTTACATAGAAAACATGTTGTTATTAAAAGTTAAATGCTTCAGTAAAATCAAATCTATTGTATTGCCGACTCACTATCTATTACAATGATTATGAATATCCATTATGATGCATTGCGATTCCTAGATTTCATTCCGTTAATGCATTTGAATTAGAATGAAACGTGTCCTACTAGACTAAGTTAAGAATGAATCATGGAAACACAAATTGAGTAAGTACTTTTAATAAAGCTATTGTTCTTATACATGCTGCAATACAATGAAATGTACATAAATAAGTAATAATACTATTTATTTACCTTTATCCGAATAGATTACTAGAAATAAAATATTGTTTCTAAATAGTTTGTTTAAAATCTAGGTGTTGTAGTTGATAAATAAGATGAATAACCTATTTCGAAAAATAATTACATTTAAGAAAGAAACAACTACAAATAAAATCTGTCAGAATTTCCGAAATGAAAATCGAAAAGAAGTTCCTACATGCTTTTAGGTTGCTTAAATATTTAGTTTATTTTCAGCATGTCCTTTTGTTGGGAGGGAGGATGGGGGTCTTCTTTTATTCAAACATTGATGTCTAACAGTAATATAGTGTTAGGAATGAAGATATAGTACGAGATATTTTATTAAATACACAAAGAAAAAAAGCCTCAACCAGATAGCCTATTACTTTTCACTGCCTTATAACCAGCTATCTGATAGGTTACTCGTTTGTAAGGCAGATTCTTGTTTGGTTGGTTGTTGGTTGATTTATCTTAGTGGCGCAAGAGCCCTTGTGAGATATACTACGCGATACGATTGCTTATTTTATAAAGTTGAAAATAAAGTCGAACGTAGATTCTTGATAACCAGCGAAGCCATTAACCAGAAATTTCAAAAAACAGAAGTTTAAAAATTATTTTTTAAAAGTATGTTTTGATTAAAAAACGCGACATAAAAAATTAAAAAAAAAAACTGTCTTCTTTTTTCTCCCATTGAGGTGTGGTGTTGCTGGCGGGCTACATCATGTCTCAATATTCCATTTTTACACTTTATAACTTTAATCTTACAATGTTCTAAAAACATTTTTAGTTGAAACATGAAAATAGTTTTCCCACTAACCTATTTTACTTGTTTACAATACACTTACAAAGCTGTTGACACATTTTAAGTCAAATAAAAAAAAGAAAGAAAGAAAGAAAGAAGAGCAAGAAAAAGAGAAACATTGAATTACGATGATTATATATTTCCATATCAGTTAGAACAAAGCAGATACCATTACTAATTTCGATTTATTGATTTCGTCTGATTTATAGCGATAAACATTCTCTAAAAGTTCTCTGGAAATGCTGCCGTGAAATATCCGATAAAGACCGTTTACTTTTCTTCTCAAAAATTCGAATTACAAGGTATTTATTGATCAACGTTACTATGCTGCTTTCAAAGCTAAACGTTACTTTGAGAAAAGCGTATTAGTAAATGAATATCATTGTTTAATGGTCAGAAAATAGTATAAGTTATCGGGTATGTGTACAATTGTATTGTTTCCTTCCATAAAAAGTTTCTCCAAGTTGCCCGAAGCGGTTGCTATAGTACTTTTAAAATTTTTGTAGAATAAAAGCAGTAATTAACGTGCTGCGGTAAAATAATTTTAGTCATTGTAAGTATATAATAATATTAAATTTAGATTAACTTCATAGTTGTCCATATTCTTTTACAAATAAATAAATATTTAATTAAATTAAATTTAATTTAAAAAAAACGGAAAACCCATCAATTAGTTATTAAAACTGATTCTTTAAATTGTCATATTAAATTGAAAATATTTAGAAATAACCTTTTTCGTAAACTACCATAGAAAAGAAATATCTATTAAGTGTTTATTTAATATGAATACACAATTCATGTAAGTGGTTTTCTCACTTAATGGCAAAGTAAATATTTCTTGCGCACTGAAAATATACAGGGTGTTCCAAGTTAACCTTCATGACCTCTATTTCCTCAACCGTTCGTCCTACATGTACACTTCTATTTGCAAAATTGCTCGAAATGAGGAGGAGAGTTAAAATATGGAAAGTTTGAAGCGAAAAAAAAAATAATTGGTTAAGAAATAAAAAAATTATTTTTTTATAGGGGCTCCGGGCCCCCAAACTTATATTTAGGGAAATAATCTCCATTGAAAAATAATACTAACACAAAAAAATGACATTTGTGCGATCAAAATCCATGGAGAAATAAAACATGAAACTTTATGACTTATACCACTTTACACTAGCGTTATTTTAAGTGATTTTGGGGGCCATATATACACGAAATTCGCACCTTTCAGAGTTCTTTAATAACAATTATTCTTTATTTTCCTAAAATATATTTAACTGTAAAAGTTATTTAACGTGGGAATTAAAATACGAAAAAAATAAATAAGAAAGAATGAAAATGTCTTGGGGAATTCGCGAATATGTAAATTTACCGACTGTATAGTGATTACTTGAAATAACGTAATCCCTTCACTGAAGAATAAAATTGGCTTAACTAGATGCATTTCGTTAAGGCTTGAAGTTACGATGTACACTACGGAACAGTATGTAGAAATGGTGTTGCTTTACGGACAATGTAATCGCAATGTATATTATTTCTTAGATTCTACATATTTCGGGTGTTTAATATCTTTGTATAAAATTGTATAATAATTTACCTTATCTTGTTATGTTTTGTAGTCGTGTAGCATCTGTATTTATTTTTGAATACAATGAGAAGCGAATGTTTTCTGACATGGACGAAGCAAATTTCATTATCGTACCTAATCTAAAAGCTCGTTATTCCTCTGGCAGGGCGAAAATTTTGTTTTGCCAATTTGCTTACGGGTCCTGCGCATTTAAAACTCGAATATCTTCGCGAATTTTGATCGCACAGATGTCATTTTTTTTGCTTTAGTATTATTTTTCAATGGAAATTCTTTTCCTAAATATAAGTTTGGGGATCCGGAGTCCCTATAAAAAGTTAGATTTCGTATTTTATGACTGAATTATTTTTTCGCTTCAAACTTTCAATATTTTAGCTCTCTATCTCATTTCGAGCAAATTTGCAATTGAAAGTATGCATCTAGGACGAACGGTTGAGGAATTTGAGGTCATGAAGGTTGACTTGGAACACCCTGTATACTCCGCTTGATTTCATTAGTTACGATAATCTTTTCTTTAAAGATAGATATAATGCCTTTTATCTTAAAATACTGTTTTCCCTTATGCCGCTTCTCTTTAACTATTGTGAACTATATTACATTTCTGTAATAAACTAGGAGTAATAATTTTCAATCAAATAATTAAACGGTTTGATGGATAATGGGGCCATGATACATTTTTTGAAAATACAAGCTGGACTCAGGTAAGCAAGTAAAAATAATAACAATAAAAATAGATGTCATTACACTAATTTCAAACTCTCTAACAACGAAACCAGAAAACGAAAAAGCTGCAACAATAATACTTTGAACCTAAATAACTCTAAATCTTGGTTTCGTTATACACTGTAAAAATGTTGTTTTAACAGTATAATACAGCTAATTTTATAATAGCAAACTGAAAAAATTACTAATTTTGCAGTAATAAACTGTAAAACTATTAATCTTACAGTAATCAACTGTAAAATTGCTATTTTACAGCAAGAAACTGTAGAATTGATTGTTTTATAGTTTTTACTGTGCACTTTACAGTTTTAAACTGGAACAACTGCTGCCAGTATTATGATGTAAAAACAACAAGTTATTTTTTGCAGTGTATAAACCTTTCATTCCCCAAGCCCTTTAGTTATTAAATTTAAGGATTTTCTGGTAGTAACTGCAAGCACACAACCTAATAAATTCACGGTATAATTTATACAAGGTAAAAAATAGTTGCATGTTTTTTAATGCCAGCTTTAGAAGGGTTGTTTTTGTTTATTCTGCGTCATAAAATTAATATCCGAAAAATTTCCTACGTATTACAGTTTTATCACTGTATTTTAAGGCTTTTTTTTTAACAAAGCGAAAAACGGTATATCGTTACGCTTGAAAGCTCGCTCAGATCAACGTTTTGTGTCAGGTCAGCTTCAGGAAATTAAATCCCCCTCCTCTCAAAGAAAATATTCCGACACCTTTAGGCGGTATCCTGTCAGGGACGTGCTTCCTGAACTTACAAGGCAGTCAATTTTCAGCATAATAATTAATATCTCTTATTAACTCACATTTCGTTGATAATCCTTTTTAAATTTAACTTTTGTGATAGTTCTTTCCTTCGCAAAAAAAAAAAAAAAAAAATAACTTAAACACGCAATGTAATTTTCATATAAAATCACTTAAACAAAATAAAATACCATAAGAATAACGACAACCTTTCTTCAATGCTTAAAAAAAAGTAAAGTAAATATGCGATAAAAGCAATCGTGTATAGTTTGTTGAATTAAGGGGCAATAAACGAAAACGAAGAGTCACCGGTTGTGTTTGTCGAACACGACCTTGTTAAAAAGAGTTTGAAGCCGTTTGGTTGAATGTAATATAATTTTGCTCGAGGTGAGCCGTGAAAAATAGCTAACTTAGAATTACACCTCTATCCCCTGTGATAATTAACAGGGAGAAATGGAACAAAGATCTTCTTTTTCAGAAAAAAAAAATCTCTCCAACAATATGCAACATTAGGAAGTGGCGGGACTTTTTTGTACCCCTCAATTTGGTGAAGTATGGGAAATTCATGCTTAAAAAAGTAATTAAAAAAAATTAATTCAAAATTAAGAAAAATGGCTTCGAGTTGCAAATCTACGGGGCTCGAACTAATTTTGTACCAAGTTTCAAGTTTGTAGGTGCTATGGGTTCACCTGGATGCAGGGCAGCCACAAACATCCTTTCACAATATCTTTGAGCTTACTTTTTTTTTTTTTTTAAATGTATAGAGAAAATTATTGAAGAGAACCTGCACAGAAATAGGCTATAAAAAGTGGTGCGTCCATTTTTTCAGTTGCTGCAGTCATGCATTTATGTACCAGATAACGAATATTTATGTCAAAATTATCAGCTTAATGTTCTAATTCAAGAAAAAATATATTTTATGAACATCTAAATATATTGCTCGGAAATGAAGATCAATCACACTTTTAGGAATAATTCATAATGGGCATCAATGGAAATAAAAGTGCTAATTTTATGGAGTTGCAGTTACAGGAGAAATCGGGTCTAGTTGATACATGTTTAAGTTTACACAAGGTCTTTAATTCTCTAGTACGGATGGCGCTGTGCCCAGAACTGAAACTCTTAATAGGAAGTAGCAGAGGTAGGCTGCAGAAATTTTAAAGACATTTTTGTTTTACTCGTATAGCGTCAAAAACACAGTACTTCAAGTTGAACTCAGTTGAACCATGGACTAAATACGTCAGTTCGAAATATATGTGTATAACTAAACGTACTGAATTTTGTTTTAGACACTAATGTTTGCCTAATAATAACATAAAATGTATTGCATACTGAAAATGTTAATTAATTTAAATTTTCAATTGCAAAATATTTGAATTCTGATAGAGAATTTTAGAATTTGCGATCAAAGTTCTGAAATAAAATATTTTAAATTTTGAAATGTAAATCAAAATTCACTCCGCATAGTCATAGGCTCAAGGATTTGATATATCAACTAATTAGTTGATGGTTTTATGTAAAACTACCGTTACTACAGCATTTCTTTACTATTGAGAGTATGTCGATAGCACTAAAAGCTACTTATTTTTTATGTAGCATGTAAATTCTCTTGCAAAGAAGTTGAATGCAAAAGTTGATTTATTTTATAATTTATTTCATCTATATATTTTATACTTTATTATTAAATAGGGCAGTGTTGATATTCTGGTAACAATGGTACGTCTTACATTATTTCAAGTGGAATAATTATGCATGCAATTAGAAAAAAAAAACATATGCTTTCTTCACAAAAAGTTTTAAGGATGGAAATATTAGTTTTTTTATCTAGATAATATTTACCCTTAATTTTTGCAACACGTGTGCTTCAGATTTACGCGAGGAAAAATCTAAGCAGTACTGTTTGATGTTACTTTTATGGAGTAAGTTTTTCATTAAGTTTTTCCAAGGTTTTTAGTTTTAGATGGGAGCTCGATTTAATTACTTTTGAAAGTCAAACATTAACTTTCTTAGGAATAAATTATTTTTTAATGAGTAAAGGGTCGTACTTTGTTTTAGAAAATGGGTCAAATTTACTTTACTTACGTAGTAAATATTTCCAATGTAAAGCCTAAAGACTATGATAATAAAGAAATGTAGTTTGGTGCTAACTTTTTTGTTAAGTAAATTTTAAAGTGTATTAGAATTAAATAAACAATTTAAAGTGATATATATTTCTGAATCATGTATGGTAATTATCCATTTTTATTTTCATCTATAATTTAGAAACAAGTATTGGATTCGTGAAAACTTTAAATTTGAATTTCGACGGGATAGTACGTTTAGAGGTGTTCTGAGTTCCTTTTGAATAGTTTTGGAAAGTATCCGTCTCTCTTATTCTTTGTGTAACCGGCTCTGTGGGATGAAATCGAATAAAATTTGGTACACGTATGTAAACCTACGTAAATTGGTGACCCCGTTGGATTTTGGCACCAATTCCTCAGAAAGACATGGAGCAATCAAACGCCCTCTTCACGTTGAGTGATCGTTATATCTCAGGAAATGACAGGAGGAATCAAACGAAAATTCGTCCACAGATAAACCCCATAAGGTATATGCTGATTTAATTTTACTGTTAATATATCAAGAATGGATGGTGAGTAATCAAAAGCCTTTCTCATTTCTAGTGACTGCTATATCGAGAAAAATGAGAGATGGCCGCAGCATACTAGTTTTTTTTTCTCTCAAATTGTTGGATGCACTGGTTCTCTTTTTAGCTCTTTTTTTCTCTTGCAAGTAAATGCCAAATATTTTGATTTTAAATATGCAGTGCTGAAAGATTTTAGGCAGTAAACCGTCTTCGTATTGCTGCAGGAATGAAATAATACATTTAAAGTGCAAGTTTGAAGTTTTAAGGAAACTAGATTTTCAAGTAGCAAAAGTTGAATTCGAGAAAAATATTATTCTAAAATAAAATTTTTAATTTTATACAAAATGTCAAGAAAGAAAAGTTTAAAGCAGAAATGAAAAACTTCTCGTTATTCAAGTACAAAGTAAGTGTAAAAATTACTTCAACTCATACTCTGAGACTAGAACTTAGGCTGTTTTTTTCAGTTTGTTAATTTTTTTAATTATTTCCATTTTATTTTATACAAAATTACTTTTTTTAGATATTTAGTTCTAAAAAAAGTTAATTTTAGTTTTCACGAGGGAAAAAAAATATTATCGCAAATGAAACACACTAGATTCTCTTTATTCTGAGCACTCATGTGGCAGAACAGTGAAGGTGTTCATTATGGAGGGAGTCTCAATAATGCATATGTATTCGCAAGCATTATCCAAATCAGAAGATCTTTCGAAATATCAAGTAATCAACAAATAAGAAATAAAAGCTGAATATTGCAATAAAAGTATTAATTTATTTTGCAGTGAAAAAATGTGTTTCACAGAAAAACTGTATACATGTTTAATCGTAATTTTTTTCTTTAGTAAAAAAAAAAAAATCTTACTCGCATAGTTTAAAATAAAAAAATAACAGAAAAAAAAGTAACATCACTTTGTTTATAAAAACGATAAAAATTGAAAGTTACTCTTATGCCATTAAAATTAGATTTTACGCAAAGTGCATTTTTCTTTTTTTCTTTTTATTTTTAAACATAATAAACTTGAAGAAAAATCTGTCTTGTGTTAAATATTTCGTTTGAAACAAGTCATGTGCATGGAAGGAAGTCGTAAAGTTTTATAGAAAGGCATACACAAAGTTTTAGATTGCACATTTACGTAGAAAGACGAAGAGAAAGACACAAACCTAGCTCTGTTGCTAGTTACTGCCAAAACTATACTTTTAACCTGAGTTTTACAGCGTGATATAAAATGTTTACAGTCGTCTTTGCAGTTTTACTTTGTCTGACATTTCTTACATTTCGGAAGTGTCACAACTAAAAAAAATAAATTTAGAAATATGAAAGTGATTATGATTTGAAGATGTTAGCTTCAGCGATGATCCAGCTGATAAGAAGTAGTTAACACTAAAATGAAAAAACAAAACGAAACAGCAAACGTAGTTATTTTTATGAGTTATTCTGGTTTCATGTTATTTCGAGCTTTAAATTTTATTTTGAAAAGCCTAAATGCATCTGTTTGACACTTTACGGCTAAGCTAGTTGAATTATATTTTGTAGGGTAGATTGGCTGACTAGTAAATGAACAAAATGTTTTTTTTAAACTGTTATTTTAAACACTTTTTCGAAAAAGATTTTGCAACAGGCCCAAAAAGTAAAGCGTTGACTATGCATTGGCTTCTGCTTTAAACAGATTTAAATTTAGAAACATTAATCTTCAATTATTTTTTATACATAAGCTATACCTATTATTTTACCAAACGTATCTTAAACGTAAGCTAAATAATGTAACAGATGTACGATACATGTAGGTGAAAATCAATAATTTATAAGTTGAAAATAATTCTCTTAAACCATTTAACGGTAATACATATAAAGGATGTTAGAAATGGCGATATAACTGTCAGGCTAGTAACATTGACAAGATCGCTGACGAATGGAAAAATATTTATTTATTCAAAATGGGTAAACAAAAAATATAAATAAATAACATGGTGGGAGCATTATGCTTGTATCGAATGAACATCTCTACGAATTCTTTACAAAAACTTTTCGTTCCTCTTCTGGGCAAAAGAAGTTTCGAAGTGAAGCGAAGTGAAGTGGCGAAGTATGTCTTCTGATTTGCTTGCAAAACAGGAAAGAACGGCTTCTGGCTCGTTAACCTTTTCGAACTTCAGATGCATCTTGGCCAACCATCCGACTATTTCTCTAAAGATTTCTGTTTATAAGTTAGTATGTATTTTCTCTGACGCTTCACTAATGGATGAAATAAGAGTTTTGGGAAATAAGTAGAGCTATGTACACGCATTTAATACATTTATTTTTTTTCAACTGAAATAATGTATCAGTGAGGAAAGAAATTCTACTGAAAAAAGTATTTAAATGTGCATTTATAGTGTTTTGAGAACTAAATTCTTAAAATAATGTAATTAATCACGGAAAATAAATATGCATTAATTTGATATTTTTTACATACATAAAGTAAGCAATGCAATTTTTAGGTACACATTAGGGTGGGTCACCATCTCATGTTAAAAAAAAAAAGTTTCGGATTTCCATCGGGTACAGCAAGAAAAAAGGTGCCAAATGACGTTTTTAGACTATATCTAAACTTTTATTAGGGTAGGACATCATTTTCTGCTGCCGGATTGAGTTTAAAAAGCGTATATTTAAGAAAAAAATCAATTTTTGTTAAATAATTGAAAAAAAAGGAATAAATAAATCTAAATATATAATAACTTAAGGTTATCTAAGTGTTATGTATTCATTATTATTCAAAAAACGTTTTTTATAATCATATACTTACAATAATAAAATCACGCATCTTTAACTAGCATGAAAGTCCTTCTTACTATCAAACTTTGGCATAACTTTCCGGGACTCCAGTTGGTTTTTTTATAAAACCTTCTCTTAGATTTTTTGCACAATGTAGCCGAAGATTTCGTCAGTGTTTTGAGTGCCCTTTCAACAGCCTGTGTGTGACATGGCAGACGTAGTAAAGACAATTGTTTCGTCCTGAAGCAAACAATTGAACATCATCATCAGAGATTGATTTTAGTTTTGGTGGATCAGATACCTTTTTCCAAGCAATCAGAACTATGTAAGATTCAGCAGCAAAGTTAACAAGAATTTGAAAAATTCAGATGAAATTTTGATGAATACAACGAGCTTCTAGAATCCGATGGGCTGCCAATTCACTGACGTGTTGCTCCGAATCTGTCAGCATTGCAATCAACAAATTTTCTGGGTGTGCGAAATAACTGTTTCTTTGGATTACGGGATCTATTTTGGCATTCAAATTCAGTAGATAAATACCTAGTTGCAGTGATGAGTTTGAACAAGTGCCGAGCTCCATCTTTACATGAAAGGTGGCTTTGGATTGCAAACCAAATTGGAGCATAAACTTTTACGACATATGACTCAAGAATTACTAAATTTTCAGAAGGAGATTCTACTGAAACATACAAACGTAGGATTCGATTAGCACGAGTTAGCCATCGAGCGTGAGACATTTCGGCAGGTGACATGTATGTTAGTTCCTTAGGAAATATGCCTGTAGGGACCGCTGATGCTATTCTATGCAAATATATTTGGTCTGTACTAATGTCTTGAACGGGCAACTTTGGTAAATATGCTGGGATAGGCGTAAACTGAACAACGGGATTTTTTTCAATTTTCTAGTTCTTTACCGATTGTTCCCGAAAATGACTTCGGTCCCGTCGTGTTGCCGCATTAATGTGGAGAAACAAATGCCTAAATGGCAATTCATTCATGTGCAGTAAGCATATGAGCCACTGTAAAGGTCTATTTAAACTTTCTTCCAACAAGCGTATGACACCTCTATTTTTACCAACGTTAACGTTAGTTCCATCACATCCGACTGCAACCAAAGACTTCATACGTATTTTTGATTCCAAAAAGAAATATTTAATTTCTTGCTCTTTACATTTAGAAGTACCAGAGGCGGAAGAGTAGAGGCGGTAGAGTATTTAGAAGTACCCTAAGAACTTAGACTCTGGTTCCATAATTAGCGAAAAATGTTCTTCAGTAATGCTTTTTCTATAGAATTTACCATTCTTTTCCAATGTAATTAAAGTTTTATCTTTTCTTCCATCAAAATACAAAGCTTGTATTTGTTCAACTTTGTCTTTGTCCAGGGCAGAATTTCGTGCGTCTTTACGTTTCCGGCGAAGCATGTTTTTATCAGTAATTTCCGAAGTGGTGGGGTAAAGAACTGCAGAAGCAATAGCTGCTCCTTCCCGGTCAGATACCCCGTATCTATCGCATGTCCGGGAAAGCAAATTAAAGTCTACTGTATAGTTTGCTTAGGTTGATTTACTGATATAAGTAGTTGAAGAAGCTTGTCTAGGCCCTTGAAACTCATCCTCACTGTCCGTATCCAATAAACTAGATACAGATGAAGTAATGAGACAAGAACTATCAGTACGTTCTTTTCGAGTGTGAAACTCCGATTTTTCTTGCAGTATTTTTATCTTAAGAATGTTGGTTAATTTTTTCGTAGTAGGAGTATCTACGGCTCCGATCACCATTCTTCTAGTGCTCCGTTGATCTATAAGGAACTTTTTTCTCTCTTTGGTACTTTTTTGTTTTTTGGGCAAATGCAGTTATTAATATCTTTGCATTTGCAAGATTAAATGTCAAATAGCATTTTACCTGCCCGGCGAAACTCTTCCAATTTTTTCTTAGGGGTTTTAGGATGGGATTTTACGATTTCTGCATTTCAGGTGGTAGATTTTCAACAAAGGTTTTACTCGTTTGTGTTGCACTATAGGAAGGGAAGCCTTTGCCCAAATTTCGTCTATTTTCTTTACCACAATGTCCTCTACTTCCTTGTAAGATGGCTCTTTATTAAGATCTTTTTCACTTTTTAACTTATGACGGTTAAATTCGTAATACTTCCCAACATCTTAATAGGTTGGCAACATATTGTAGTTGAGATCAGATGAATCACTAAACAACTTAGATTTACAACCTGACCGAGTGCGATTCAATTGTTTAAAAACTGTCTACCATAGGAGCATCAAACTACATCTAGCTTATATTGAAATAGCTGTGTTAAATAGCGCATGCGTAGGTTATTTTTAGACATTGATTCATACATTTTTGCTAATTCTCACAGCTGAAATGGCAGATGTGAATTCAAACCAGGTGCAAATTAAAATTTTGATGACATGTTTCTGTAAAAAAAATATTTATTATTGCTGCAAGCTTACATAGAACGTATTCAATCTGGGTATAGGAATCGACACTTCAAGATCAATTCGGCAGCAAAAAGACTTATCAGAATGTAAAAAAAAATCCTACACGGTCGTTTTTTCGATCGCTTACAAAACTAAAAAACTCCGCATTAACTCAGAGATCAACGACCACATCCTTCAAGCCGAAGATTACGAATTTACTTCTAGGTACCAACATAGCTATAACACCACTTTTCACTAATTCATCCTGCCTCTCACTATCACAGAATCAAATGATGATCGTACTATCAATATTTATACAGACGGCTCTAAAACCGATGCCGGTACAGCGTGTGCTTTCGTCGCCTTAAAGGAAACGGACGTTTTATTTTCTAACTCCAAGACTCTTCGCCCCAACAACTCAGTTTTTCAGACCGAAATCCAAGCTATCCATCTTGCTACTGATTGGATCCAAGTTATATACGTTGAAAATAATTTTGCTAACCATAAATTCCACATCAGGTCTGATAGCTTATCTGCGATCAAAGCCCTCCTCAATCATGAACCAATTTCCCCTTCAATTTTCCAACTCCAATCTAAGCTTATTAATCTCCGCCACATAGTCACCATTTCATGGATAAAGGGCCACTCCAATAATACAGGAAATGATTTTGCAGATCAACTTGCCAAGGAAGCAGCAAAATCTACCGTCAATCTCATAACTTCGTTCCCAATTGGCCAACTCAGTAAAGACTTAAATGCTTTTCTACTCCAAGACTGGCAGTCTTACTGGGACCTTTCAACCAAAGGTCGCTGGACCCATGACATTTTCAAGACGGTATCCTTGTCCAGACGCTATAGTTCTTCCATAAGCCAATTAATCACCAACCATGGGCTCACTCATTCCTACTTCTACAAACGAACTCTCCTCAGCTCTCCCAACTGCATTTGTGGTGAATTTGGGGATTTTGAACACTTCTTC
>JAXGGA010014827.1:0-30952 GCA_038373865.1 Uloborus plumipes | reverse complement strand
GCTGGCACAGATGAGGGAGTCAAGAATGGGAGGCATTGAGTTGGTTCCGAGTGAGAAAACGATTCCGGAGAACTCATCGCTTAGGAAATTGTTTCGCACTGAATAAACACGAAATTCTACGGAAAAAAATCTGAACGCGGAATTATGGGATGGGTCGGTTTTTAGTATAGTTAAAAAATTTCATGTCATCAGGGGTTAGAAAAGTAACACTTGCTGTCGCTGGAGCGTGTGTCATGCAGTGTCACAGATGAAGACCCTTTGAAGAATCTTCACTGCTCTCCAGGAGGACAACATTAGAAAGAAGCTGGCACAGATGAGGGAGTCAAGAATGGGAGGCATTGAGTGGGTTCCGAGTCAGAAAATGATTCCGGAGAACTCATCGCTTAGGAAAGGTTTCGCACTGAATAAACACGAAATTCTACGGAAAAAAATCTGAACGCGGAATTATGGGATGGGTCGGTTTTTAGTATAGTTAAAAAATTTCATGTCATCAGGGGTTAGAAAAGTAACACTTGCTGTCGCTGGAGCGTGTGTCATGCAGTGTCACAGATGAAGACCCTTTGAAGAATCTTCACTGCTCTCAAGGAGGACAACATTAGAAAGTACTTAGCTGTCACAGATGAGGGAGTCAAGAATGGGAGGCATTAATTCCTTTCCGAGTGAGAAAAAGATTCCGGAGAACTCATCGCTTATGAAAGATATCGTACTGACTAAACACGAAATTTTACGGAAAAAAATCTGAACGCGAAATTATGGGATGGGTCGGTTTTTAGTATAGTTAAAAAATTTCCTGTCATCAGAGGTTAGAAAAGTAACACTTGCTGTCGCTGGAGCTTGTGTCATGCAGTGTCACAGATGAAGACCCTTTGAAGAATCTTCACTGCTCTCTAGGAGGACAACATTAGAAAGAAACTACTTAGCTGGCTCAGATGAGGGAGTCAAGAATGGGAGGCATTGAGTGCGTTCCGAGTGAGAAAATGATTCCGGAGAACTCATCGCTTATGAAAGGTATCGTACTGACTAAACACGAAATTCTACGGAAAAAAATCTGAACGCGGAATTATGGGATGGGTCGGTTTTTAGTATAGGTAAAAAATTTCATGTCATCAGGGGTTAGAAAAGTAACACTTGCTGTCGCTGGAGCGTGTGTCATGCAGTGTCACAGATGAAGACCCTTTGAAGAAACTTCACTGCTCTCCAGGAGGACAACATTAGAAAGAAACTACTTAGCAGTCACAGATGAGGGAGTTAAAAATGGGAGGCATTGAGTGCGTTCCGAGTGAGAAAATGATTCCGGAGAACTCATCGTTTATGAAAGGTTTCGCACAGAATAAACACGAAATTCTACGAAAGAAAATCTGAACGCGGAGTTAAGGGATGGGTCGGTTGTTAGTATAGTAAAAAATTCCATGTCATCAGGGGTTAGAAAAGTAACACTTGCTGTCGCTGGAGCGTGTGTCATGCAGTGTCACAGATGAAGACCCTTTGAAGAATCTTCACTGCTCTCCAGGAGGACAACATTAGAAAGAAACTACTTAGCTGTCACAGATGAGGGAGTCAAGAATGGGAGGCATTGAGTGCGTTCCGATTGAGAAAATGATTCCGGAGAACTCATCGCTTAGGAAAGGTATCGTACTGAATAAACACGAAATTCTACGGAAGAAAATCTGAACGCGGAGTTAAGGGATGAGTCGGTTGTTAGTATAGTAAAAAATTCCATGTCATCAGGGGTTAGAAAAGTAACACTTGCTGTCGCTGGAGCGTGTGTCATGCAGTGTCACAGATGAAGACCCTTTGAAGAATCTTCACTGCTCTCCAGGAGGACAACATTAGAAAGAAACTACTTAGCTGTCACAGATGAGGGAGTCAAGAATGGGAGGCATTGAGTGCGTTCCGAGTGAGAAAATGATTCCGGAGAACTCATCGCTTATGAAAGATATCGTACTGACTAAACACGAAATTCTACGGAAAAAAATCTGAACGCGGAATTATGGGATGGGTCGATTTTTAGAAGTTAAAAAATTTCATGTCATCAAGGGTTAGAAAAGTAACACTTGCTGTCGCTGGAGCGTGTGTCATGCAGTGTCACAGATGAAGACCCTTTGAAGAATCTTCACTGCTCTCAAGGAGGACAACATTAGAAAGTACTTAGCTGTCACAGATGAGGGAGTCAAGAATGGGAGGCATTAATTCCTTTCCGAGTGAGAAAATGATTCCGGAGAACTCATCGCTTATGAAAGGTATCGTACTGACTAAACACGAAATTTTACGGAAAAAAATCTGAACGCGAAATTATGGGATGGGTCGGTTTTTAGTATAGTTAAAAAATTTCATGTCATCAGGGGTTAGAAAAGTAACACTTGCTGTCGCTGGAGCGTGTGTCATGCAGTGTCACAGATGAAGACCCTTTGAAGAATCTTCACTGCTCTCAAGGAGGACAACATTAGAAAGAAACTACTTAGCTGGCACAGATGAGGGAGTCAAGAATGGGAGGCATTGAGTGGGTTCCGAGTGAGAAAATGATTCCGGAGAACTCATCGCTTAGGAAAGGTTTCGCACTGAATAAACACGAAATTCTACGGAAAAAAATCTGAACGCGGAATTATGGGATGGGTCGGTTTTTAGTATAGTTAAAAAATTTCATGTCATCAGGGGTTAGAAAAGTAACACTTGCTGTCGCTGGAGCGTGTGTCATGCAGTGTCACAGATGAAGACCCTTTGAAGAATCTTCACTGCTCTCCAGGAGGACAACATTAGAAAGAAACTACTTAGCTGTCACAGATGAGGGAGTCGATAATGGGAGGCATTGAGTGGGTTCCGAGTGAGAAAATGATTCCGGAAAACTCATCACTTATGAAAGGTTTATTAAGTCTCGCTGTGAACTTTTGTGTCTTCTTTTTTTTTATAAAGCACTTAATAATCTAATCGACTGCTCAGATATTAATTCCATCCATTTTGATGTTCCAAATAGAACTCTTAGGAGTCATCTGTGTTTTACAAATATTAATTTAGTTTAATTATGTTGATAATTTTTGCCTTTTTAAATTTTACAAACTTTTTTACTTTCATTGTCGCGTTTTGGATATTTAATATTTCTTTTAATAATTTTAAGTATTTGTTTTAATATTTTAAATATGTAATTTGATTTAATTCGTTCGTTGTCTTAAATTTTTACAAAATTTTAACTCCTTGTCGTGTTTCATATTTTTAACCTGCCTTTTAATTGTTTAAGTCTATATGTTTCAATATTTTTAATTTATAATTTGTTTTATATGTACTCGTTATACTTGCCACTGTAATTGGATTTCTCTGTAGTGCGCAATACTTAAAATAAATAAATAAAGTACCTGGGGACCGAGCCCACTCGGTTAAAAAAAAAAGAGGTTTGTAAACTCGTGTTTTTTTCTAAAATGCCAAATACTTATTTAGATAAACTTGAAAAGCATTTTTAAGCCTTTGGTTGCAATTACGCATTTAAGACAGGCGTAATTTGTTTAAAAAAACACAACCTTATTTAACATTTTGAAGCAAAAATGGGACACCGGTGTCCCACTGAACGAAACACCGATTTCCCATGAATATTTTACCTTTTACGCAGAAAGGGACACCACTGTTCTGTGCTGTATTACATAACCAGAAAATTAATAAAATGCTAAATATAATACTTTCCCCTTATTTTACCGTAAATTAATGCAGAGTAATGAACAAAGTATGAAAAATACGTTGATAAAAATTCTGCGTCAAAGGGTTAATCCATGCTCACAGTAAAATCACACCCAATTTCATTTCATTTGGCGCCGAAGGCGCGGGAGGGGTTGATGAGAGTATATGCAGAGTCCCTGTTCTCCAGTACGCATTTAGTCCAGTTGGTTTTGACTTTCACTTCACTTGACACTCCAAGGTTCCCCCGTACATACCACAACTCGTGGTTTAACCGGGATGGGGCCTTGAAGAGCGCTCTGTTCATTTTCGAACAGACCCAAGGGCCGAGCACACCCTTGGCCCAGCATCCCCCTGAGGTATCGATTCACTTGAAGGATTTTATGACCACGAACATTTTTAACGTCCCCCAGCCACCATTTATGAAGACTGTGGATCTTTGATCGGCTGGGCTTCCTCTATATGATCGGCCGGACCCTCCGGTTACGAGTCCGACGACTTACCGATCGGACTACAAAATCCAAAACTTTATCTAAATACGAAATAAAGGCGAGCTGCCTTTGCGGTTATATATCATTATATACCGCCTTGCGGCGAGTAGTTTTTTTAAATTTTCATCACTACTTTAAAGCCCGTGCAACGCCGGGCCCCACAGCTAGTATATATATATACACAAGAATTGCACGTCAAAAGATATTAGATGTAATTTTGTTTCGAAACTTAATACTTTAAGAAAATTGAGTTTCATATTTATTGATTTTTTACCTGAAATATCTTACTAAACACTCTTGAGGAGGAAAAAAAGTATTTTAAAACTATAACACTTTTATACTCAATTTTGAAATCGCACTTGAAAAGTAAAGTAATCTGGTTTTTATATACTGTAAGTTACCATAAAGTTCAATAGATGTCGATGGACAATTACCACTGCTTTTATCACATGGCTTTTGAATAAATGAAACAGTTTGTTATCTAGTGAAGCCTTGCTTCAACATTTCAAAAACAATAACAATTTAACGTTGCCAAATACCATAATTTGAACTTGCGCTGATGTGATTAAATATGAAATCCAATTGTTATAACAAAACGTGGTCGCCACGGAAACAGTAATAATGAAAGTAATCAGTACCAGGGGACCGAGTCCGCTCGGTTAAAAAAAAAAGAGCTTTGTAAACTCGTGTTTTTTTCTAAAATACGAAGTACTTATTTAGATAAACTTGAAAAGCATTTTTAAGCCTTTGGTTGCAATTATGCTTTTAAAACAGCCGTAATTTGTTTTAAAAGACACAACCTTATTTAATCCATGCTCACCGTAAAATCACACCCAATTTCATTTTATTTGGCGCCTAAAGCGCGGGAGGGGTTGATGAGAATGGATACAGAGTCCATGTTCTCCAGTACGCATTTGGTTCCAGTTGGTTTTGACTTTCACTTAACTTCACACTCCAAGGTTCCCCCCGTACATACCACAACTCGTAGTTTAACCGGGATGGGGATTTGAAGAGCGCTCTGTTCATTTTTGAACCAGGCCCAAGGGCCGAGCAAACCCTTGGCCCAGCATCCCCTAGAGGTATCGTTTCACTTGGAAGATTTTATAACCATGAACCATTTTTAACGCCCCCCAGCCACCATTAATGAAGACGGTGGATCTTTGATCGGCTGGGCTTCCTCTATATGATCGGACCGGGACCCTCTGGTTACGAGTCCGACGACTTACCGATCGGACTACCGCGGCCCACACCCAATTCTAATTTTCTTTTGATCGATCTCTTAAATTTCAAAAACAATAAAATTCTAACGTGTTGCCAAAACTCGTTTGCCATATACCATAAAAATTTAAATTTACGCTGATGTGATTAAATATGAAATCCATTGTTATAATAAAACGTGGTTGCTATGAAACAGTTACAATAAGAGTAATTATAAAGAAAATGGCGAAAGAAAGCTCGTCAAACTTCTAATGAAGACACAAAAAACGGTTTTTTTGTGAAAACTTGCGTTTTTACAGAAAGAACGCCGATGTAGATGAACTCAAAAACCAAAACTTGAACGAAATACAACATTTTATCAAAATCGTTAGAGCCGTTTTCGAGATCCGAAATATATATATACAAGAATTGCTCGTCTAAAGATATTAGATAGATGTAATTTTGTTTTGAAACTTAATATTTTAAGAAAATTGAGTTTCGTATTTATTGATTTTTTACCTGAAATATTTACTAAACACTCTTGCGGAGGAAAAAAAGTGTTTGAAAACTAACTGTAACACTTTTATACTCAATTTTTAAATCGTACTTGAAAAGTAAAATAATCCGATTTTTATATCGTGTAAGTTACCATAAAATTGAATAAATGTCGCTGGACAATCACCACTGCTTTTATCCCATGGCTTTTAAATAAATAAACAGTCTGTATAAGACACTATCTAGTGAAGCCTAGCTTTAACATTTCAAAAAACAATAACAATTTAACGATGCCAAATACCATAAAATTTAAACTCGCGCTGATGGGATTAAATATGAAATCCATTGTTACATTAAAACGTGATTGCTATGAAACAGCAACAATTGATAATAATCATAAAGAAAATGGCGATAAAGAAAGCGTCTCAAACTTACTTAATGAAGGCACAAAAAACTGGTTTTTTTTTGAAAACTGGCGTTTTTACAGAAAAAACGCCGACGTAGATGAACTCAGAAACCAAAACTCCATCTAAATACCAAGTTTTATCGAAATCGTTAGAGCCGTTTTCGAAATCCGAATATATATATATATAATATATATATATATATACAAGAATTGCTCGTATAAAGATATTAGATAAAGAAAATGGTGCAATAAAAGCTTCTCAAACTTTCAATGAAGGCACAAAAAAAAACGGGGTTTTTTGTGAAAACTCGCGTTTTTACAGAAAAAACGCCGACGTAGATGAACTCAGATTCCAAAACTATCTAAATACAAATTTTTATCGAAATCGTTAGAGCCGTTTTCGGGATCCGAAAAATAAATAAATAAATATATATACAAGAATTGCTCGTTTAAAGGTATTAGATAAATAGTTAACTGGCAACAAACATGTTCTTGTTAAAGCACCGAGTTCCTCTTCGGCCAACGAAGACTTCGGTTTCCAATCCCATAAAAATAAAGGCTTAACTGCATTGGATTTTTCTGTAGTGCGCAATACTCTAAATAAATAAATAAATTGTTAACTGGCAACATACATGTTCTTGTTAAAGCACCGAGTTCCTCTTCGGCCAACGAAGACTTCGGTTTCCAATCCCATAAAAATAAAGGCTTAACTGCATTGGATTTTTCTGTAGTGCGCAATACTCTAAATAATAATAAATAAATTGTTAACTGGCAACATACATGTTCTTGTTAAAGCACCGAGTTCCTCTTCGGCCAACGAAGACTTCGGTTTCCAATCCCATAAAAATAAAGGCTTAACTGCATTGGATTTTTCTGTAGTGCGCAATACTCTAAATAAATGAATAACTAAATAAATTGTTAACTGGCAACATACATGTTCTTGTTAAAGCACCGAGTTCCTCTTCGGCCAACGAAGACTTCGGTTTCCAATCCCATAAAAATAAAGGCTTAACTGCATTGGATTTTTCTGTAGTGCGCAATACTCTAAATAAATAAATAACTAAATAAATTGTTAACTGGCAACATACATGTTCTTGTTAAAGCACCGAGTTCCTCTTCGGCCAACGAAGACTTCGGTTTCCAATCCCATAAAAATAAAGGCTTAACTGCATTGGATTTTTCTGTAGTGCGCAATACTCTAAATAAATGAATAACTAAATAAATTGTTAACTGGCAACATACATGTTCTTGTTAAAGCACCGAGTTCCTCTTCGGCCAACGAAGACTTCGGTTTCCAATCCCATAAAAATAAAGGCTTAACTGCATTGGATTTTTCTGTAGTGCGCAATACTCTAAATAAATAAATAACTAAATAAATTGTTAACTGGCAACATACATGTTCTTGTTAAAGCACCGAGTTCCTCTTCGGCCAACGAAGACTTCGGATTCCAATCCCATAAAAATAAAGGCTTAACTGCATTGGATTTTTCTGTAGTGCGCAATACTCTAAATAAATAAATAACTAAATAAATTGTTAACTGGCAACATACATGTTCTTGTTAAAGCACCGAGTTCCTCTTCGGCCAACGAAGACTTCGGATTCCAATCCCATAAAAATAAAGGCTTAACTGCATTGGATTTTTCTGTAGTGCGCAATACTCTAAATAAATAAATAACTAAATAAATTGTTAACTGGCAACATACATGTTCTTGTTAAAGCACCGAGTTCCTCTTCGGCCAACGAAGACTTCGGTTTCCAATCCCATAAAAATAAAGGCTTAACTGCATTGGATTTTTCTGTAGTGCGCAATACTCTAAATAAATAAATAACTAAATAAATTGTTAACTGGCAACATACATGTTCTTGTTAAAGCACCGAGTTCCTCTTCGGCCAACGAAGACTTCGGTTTCCAATCCCATAAAAATAAAGGCTTAACTGCATTGGATTTTTCTGTAGTGCGCAATACTCTAAATAAATAACTAAATAAATTGTTAACTGGCAACATACATGTTCTTGTTAAAGCACCGAGTTCCTCTTCGGCCAACGAAGACTTCGGTTTCCAATCCCATAAAAATAAAGGCTTAACTGCATTGGATTTTTCTGTAGTGCGCAATACTCTAAATAAATAAATAACTAAGTTTGTTAACTGGCAACATACATGTTCTTGTTAAAGCACCGAGTTCCTCTTCGGCCAACGAAGACTTCGGTTTCCAATCCCATAAAAATAAAGGCTTAACTGCATTGGATTTTTCTGTAGTGCGCAATACTCTAAATAAATGAATAACTAAATAAATTGTTAACTGGCAACATACATGTTCTTGTTAAAGCACCGAGTTCCTCTTCGGCCAACGAAGACTTCGGATTCCAATCCCATAAAAATAAAGGCTTAACTGCATTGGATTTTTCTGTAGTGCGCAATACTCTAAATAAATAAATACTAAATAAATTGTTAACTGGCAACATACATGTTCTTGTTAAAGCACCGAGTTCCTCTTCGGCCAACGAAGACTTCGGTTTCCAATCCCATAAAAATAAAGGCTTAACTGCATTGGATTTTTCTGTAGTGCGCAATACTCTAAATAAATAAATAACTAAATAAATTGTTAACTGGCAACATACATGTTCTTGTTAAAGCACCGAGTTCCTCTTCGGCCAACGAAGACTTCGGTTTCCAATCCCATAAAAATAAAGGCTTAACTGCATTGGATTTTTCTGTAGTGCGCAATACTCTAAATAAATAAATAACTAAATAAATTGTTAACTGGCAACATACATGTTCTTGTTAAAGCACCGAGTTCCTCTTCGGCCAACGAAGACTTCGGTTTCCAATCCCATAAAAATAAAGGCTTAACTGCATTGGATTTTTCTGTAGTGCGCAATACTCTAAATAAATAAATAACTAAATAAATTGTTAACTGGCAACATACATGTTCTTGTTAAAGCACCGAGTTCCTCTTCGGCCAACGAAGACTTCGGATTCCAATCCCATAAAAATAAAGGCTTAACTGCATTGGATTTTTCTGTAGTGCGCAATACTCTAAATAAATAAATAACTAAATAAATTGTTAACTGGCAACATACATGTTCTTGTTAAAGCACCGAGTTCCTCTTCGGCCAACGAAGACTTCGGTTTCCAATCCCATAAAAATAAAGGCTTAACTGCATTGGATTTTTCTGTAGTGCGCAATACTCTAAATAAATAATAACTAAATAAATTGTTAACTGGCAACATACATGTTCTTGTTAAAGCACCGAGTTCCTCTTCGGCCAACGAAGACTTCGGTTTCCAATCCCATAAAAATAAAGGCTTAACTGCATTGGATTTTTCTGTAGTGCGCAATACTCTAAATAAATAAATAACTAAATAAATTGTTAACTGGCAACATACATGTTCTTGTTAAAGCACCGAGTTCCTCTTCGGCCAACGAAGACTTCGGTTTCCAATCCCATAAAAATAAAGGCTTAACTGCATTGCTAAAAAACTTTCTAATTTCAGTCTATATAACAGAAGTTTCAAACACATCCTATCAGACGCAGAAAATTTTGCTCTTTTAGTACTATTGTTTGAAATTTTCAAGTATGTTTTCACTTCAAAAATCGAGCAAAACGTTTTAACGGTTTTTAATTAATATCTTAGTGAATTAATATCATCCGAATACGCGACCTAGCGAAGAACACCCTCAATCAGCTCTTTCAAATAAAAACAGACTTTAAATCTGTCTATCCGTTTAGGTCAGGGGTTCCCGAACTTTCTTGTTCCGTGGACCCCTTGCCCTTTAGACCTTGGGATCGTTCAAAAACGAATCAAGAATTGTAACTCACGCATTCTAAAACCGGGAATTAAATGGCTAAGTTCCATTTATTTATGTTCGAAAACAACCAGATGACACAGTTTGCAGTTTTACTGCAAAGTAAAAAAAAATAAGCGAAAAGAAAACAGATGAAGGGAAAAACGTAACATTTTTATGCATACTTTTATAAAAATGGCACAAAACTTAATTCAGCTAATGTTCTTAAATAGAATAAGTGAACAAGGAAAAAAAGACTTAAGTGGGATAAACTGAATTTGGTACATCAACAAAGGGACCCTTATTTGCATCTTGTAAACCCCCAATTGTTTCTTTCCTTTATATGGACCCCTTCCAAACTCCGGGGGACCCTCGGGGGTGTCTGTGGACCACTTTGGGAACCACTGGATCACCGCGCTAGAGCCCCACAGACAGATACACAGAGACGTCAAACTTATAGCCCCCTTCCTTTTCGTTGGGGGGTTAAAAATATTTTTCTTGAGAATGAAAACCTCCGATTATGGTCAAAAAAAAACCACATATCGCTGCTTGAAATGAACAACGGCATATCTGCAAAAATCTAGTTTTTTTCAATTACATCAAAAAATTCTGTTTTTTTTTTTACTCTTTCTTGTGGTATTATCGGCATATCTCTAGTTTCAAAATATCACGCAGCAATCGTTAATATCGTTGTGCATAGTTATTATTTTGGCGCGCTTTTCCCAGTAAAAAACGACACTGCCGCCATTGTGTCAGTTCTGAATAAGTGCTTGGAGTGTATCATCTATGTTAAGTTGATTCGACATAAGTACCCTTAATACCATTTTACTTCAAAATGCCGTTTTACTGCAAAAACTTTGAAACGCTCTCCTGAAAAATGGTGTTTTGCAGATATGCCGTTGTTCATTTCAAGCAGCGATATATATAAAATCAAGACATTAAGATAAGCTGGAAGATCCATTTTAAAAGACTTACCGGACCAAAACCCGTTCCTCCTTTTGTTGGCACCGTGAGGTTTCCAGAGGAACGAGCTCATCGGATTCGAAGAAGTCGCCACCGGGGCCTTCAGATAACCCCCCATGGAACGGGGCCCTTTGAATGCAGATGCCCCAGTGGATCCTTCTTGAAGGCAAAAGGAGAAAGAAAATTGCTATTAGTTCTCAACAAAAGTATCAGAAGCTTTTTTTCTAAAATTTATTACATAAAAAGTAATAAATTTAACATAAAGGTAATAAAAAAAAAAGAATATATAAATAAAAATTTAAAAAACAAAAAGAAAATAAAACAGTGAAATGTTGAACCAAAATTTAAAAAAACAAAAATAAAGAAAATATTTATTTTTTAAATCTATATAGATAAAAATGAATGTATGTATCTTTGTAGCTATGAATGCGTATGTCCTTTATAGACTCAAGAACTACCAGTCAGATTTCGCTAAAACTTTCAGTGTGTTTGTGTCCTCACTGAGCACATCAAGAAACCAATTAGAAAAAATCTGACAGGTACTTCTTTTTTTAATTCCAGTTTTAGTTGAAACTTCCACGTAAAAGCTCTCATTTTTTAGAGGCTTTCCCTCATTAAAATCATTTTTTAACCGACTTCAACAAAAGGAGGTTATACAATTCGTCGGAGAAAAATTTTTTTTTGTATGTTATAAGATTACTCGAAGACGCTTGGACCGGTTTCAAAAATTCTTTTTTTGTTTGAAAGGTCCTTCTTTCCGATTGGTCCTATACTATCGTTGTTCCCAGACAAGTAAAGAGTTCTGCTTCTGGGCTAAATATTTATTCTGGACTTTACAATATATACAAAGGTACATACTATACAACGTGTTCCATAAGTAAGCCCTTTTCCGTATTCACAGTCACTGACGTGACTATTAACAGGGAGATTGCTTCCCTCACAAATCCGGGTTTTCCTGTCTCCTGACGGAGACCCCAGAAACACAACCTAACAGATCGACATCAAGTCCAGCTCTGCCTTGAACTCGTTGGACAAGCTGACCAACCACTTGGCCGCCGTGAGAAAAAATATCTTTTCCCACGGTAAGAAGAAAGGTCTGGCGTCCAGGTGTCGCCTTATCTATCCACAGCCGTGAGAACTAGCATAGGAATGTGCGACTCCCAGGCTGTGAAAAAGAACCTACGTTACAGTCCCATCCTCTCGTGGTCCGGGTTCGATAACGGAAACCTGTAGAAATCGTTCGAAATAGAAATCGGGATCACAGTAATCGTAATAATGACAATTTTGAATGCAAGGCTTCTCTGGATTAATTCATTTCTACGGTCTTTTTGAAATTTTTATCTATCTACTTATATTAAAAACTGAGTATCTTTCTAACTATCTTTCTTTCTAACTATCTTTCTTTCTATGTCACGCTTCTTTCTCCTGAACGCCAATGAACTGAAAGTCGAACCAGGTACCGATAGATAGGTCATTTTTCAGGCTTCATTAGTTTCAATCTATATAATTATACGATTTTAATTAGCGAAGATATCAATTAATAAGTAGTCAAGTTTAAAGCGATTAAGCCTAATAAATGATTAAATATGAAATCCATTCTTGCAAACCGTCGTTGCTATGAAACAGTGCTAACAATGATAATGAGAATTTTGAATGAAGGCTTAACTAAATCAAACACGAAACTCATAAGCGGGCCACTTACGTAGAATTTTTATCGCTAGCAACTTGTAATATTTTGAAACATTCATTTGTTGAAAAGCCATCTACTTATATTAAAAACTGAGTGTCTATGTCTGCTTTTTTCTTTGAGCGAGCTGAACTTACTGAAACTCTCCTCACCATCTTGAAAGCGCGAAGCATCTCAATAATTCGAATGATTTTTTATATAGGAAAAAAGTAAAGGCGTGAAGCGCCTATTAGCGAGCCGCCTTGGCGGGGAGTACTTTCTTGAAATTTTTCTCACTACTTTCAAGGCACGAAGTGCCCGTGCAACGCCGGCCACGTGCGTGGTATGTCTTGAAATCGAATGAACATTAAATTATATCAAATAATATAACTTCAGAATGAGGTAAAAGTTAGAGGGGAGACGTTATGCATCAACATGCCGCAGGAAGCTAATCTAGCTGCCCTGGCAGCTAGTCTTGTATTAAAAACTGAGTACCTTCTACTTCTTCTAACTTACTTCTATGTCACTGCTTCTTTCTCCTGAACACCATTAAACTGAAAGTCGAACCAGGTACCGATAGATTCGTCATTTTTCAGGCTTCATTAGTTTTAATTTGCATAAGGTTTGATAAAGGGATTCTGAAGAAATTGAAAAATCTTTAGATTTTGCTTAAATTTAAAGCGATTTTCCTAAATGATTAATAATATGAAATTCATTGTTATAAAACGTGGTTGATATGAAACAGTAATAATAATGATGAGAATTTTGAATGAAGGCTTAACTGAATCAAACATAAATCTCATTAGCGGGCCACTTGTGTAGTATTTTTATCGTGAGCAAATTGTAATTTTTTGAAATATAAATTAGTTAAAAAGCCATCTACTTATCAAAAACTTAGTATCTATCTTTCTTTCTTTCATTCTATCTATGTCCTGCTTTTTCCCCTGAACGTCAATGAACGGAAAATCAGACTAGGTACTTTGAAATATAAATTAGTTGAAAAGCCGTTAATATTTAAATGGCTTTGATTAAACAAGTACACAAATAAAAACCAGAGAATAACAAGGATTAGTTTTTAGTGTCAATCGTTTAAAATTTTAGACTCGTTGATAGTTTTTCTTTTTCTCTTCCATAGTTTATTTTATGGAGCATTTACGTAAGAAAATTAGATGAAGTTCCGTAATGGAAACATTACCTTATTTCTGAAGTACATTTACACTAAAAAGAATAAAATAAAAACATTTTTGAAAAAAAAAAATTGAACCGACTTCAGAACTTCACACGGCAAGTGCTCTAAAAAGTAAAAAATAATTTTATTCTTTGAACACCATCAATTCTACATTTAAACATAAGTTTTGAAGTCGGTGCAAAAACTATAGGTAAAATGTTTTACTACATTTTTCCAACATCTTTCAGAGAAACCATTGAAAATTAAGAGCTGAATATTTGTACCATTACATAAATATGTGGTTGTCAATGTAGTGTATGCGAATGTGATTAAAGAACCTGGATTCATTGAAATTTATACTTATAGTTGGATAATAGTTTCGTATGTCGTATTTAGTATTTTTGCGCCGACTTCAAAACTTATGTTTCAATGTAGAATTGATGGTGTTCAAAGAATAAAATTATTTTTTACTTTTTAGAGCACTTGCCGTGTGAAGTTCTGAAGTCGTTTCAATTTTTTTTTTTTTTCAAAAATGTTTTTATTAGTACTTTTCATCTCCCTTCAATAGCTAATTTTGCGCTTGATATTTTCTTTGCTTCGCGTGGTTTTCTGAGGCTTCTCTCATTTCGAACAGCTAGGAAATGTTTTTTTCGTGAGTTTTCACCCTTGAATATACAGGGTGTCCACTCCTATCGTGGACCAATAGCTAATTTCTTAACCGTTAGAGATAAGCATATAGTTCATTTAGGAAAAAATCTCTAAATTACGAAAGGAATTTTGGGTCTATTCAATGTTTTTCAAAAAATCAAATTTTGAAAGAGTTACGAAATTTAAATTTTTATACAGCCCCCCCAGTCCTATCAATCATATTTAGTAAAACATTCTTGACACTGTAACGTTTAAAACTAAAAAAAAATCACTGTTCTACGACAAAAATTGACCGAGTTATGACGTTTTGAAAAATCAAGATGTTGCATTATTTCTTGACGTCATCGAGAGATCGCTTAAGGAACCGTATGCGAAATCCTTCAAAATCTTGATTTTTCAAAACGTCATAACTCGGTCAAAAATTGTCGTAGAACAGTGATTTTTTTTTAGTTTTAAACGTTACAGTGTCAAGAATGTTTTACTAAATATGATTGATAGGACTGGGGGGCTGTATAAAAATCTAAATTTCGTAACTCTTTCAAAATTTGATTTTTTGAAAAACATTGAATAGACCCAAAATTCCTTTCGTAATTTAGAGATTTTTTCCTAAATGAACTATATGCTTATCTCTAACGGTTAAGAAATTAGCTATTGGTCCACGATAGGAGTGGACACCTTGTATAATACCGCTGAGGATAGGACTTCGGCCCTTCGCATGTTGCATTTTACCCCGCGCGACGCCAGGCATAAATAAATGAGTAAGTAAATGAAAGAAGGAGATACAAATGTGCAGTTAGTAATGTTGAAATTAAAATTGAAAAAAAAAATATCCACAAAGTTAACAAAAGCTGCAATACTACAAGTTATCGAGCAGTTATATCTTGTCTGGTATAGTCGCAGTGGTTCCAGTCCTCCACGTACCCCCTCCTGAATCTTTACTATTTTCGCGGACCCCCCCCCCCCCCCTTCCATGGATAAAAAATTGATTTTGATACATTTAAGTATTTTCTTCCAAAATGTTTGCACGTTTGTTTCATGCACACAAAATGAACAAATGTGTAGTGTGTTACCTTTTTTCCGTTTCGAACATTGACTTAAAATAAGAATAACGCTCTTTTTAATACGCTTTTATTAGTTTCACTTGTGAGTTTGCATGTATGTATGTATGTAAGTAACTCCAAATATAAGATATTAGCGGTACCCGCACGGCTTTGCCCGAGGTATAAAATTAAAAATTCATTTATGAAAAATTGATATAGCAGACAAAATACTCTATTTTAGTTATAATTCAACTATAACTCCTTCAAATAAGTATGATATAAAAATTTGGTATGGACCCACACTACTTCCTTTTACGTGTAAATTTCTTAGTAGATGCCTAAGTGCTAAATAGTGCTTGAAGTGAGCAAGATAACAATTCAAACATTTGCATCCCTAGTTTGCCACGAAACAATGCAAAAAAATGTTTTACAATGATTAATCTCCTAAATATCGCCGATTTTAACATCATTCAGTGGATTTTTCGCAAAATATCGCCAATAGCGCCAAATTGATCTCAAATAAAAATTTTTTTTCGCTAAATTATTGCCAACTTGCGATATGTCGCCAAATTGGCGTCAAACACTTGGCGACCAAAAGCTTGGCGAGATATCGCCAAGTGGTCGCGCCAATTCATATCACTTTGGTCTGCATTGAAATGACCCTGATTACCCTATAAAATGGGTAAAACACCCCCTTGGGGACATTCGAATGCAACCCCAAGGATAGGTGCACAAAAATAAGCCAAAAGAGAAAATAAGAACAATTTTGTTGCTCACGAACAACGAAATCTTACCAAAGTTTAAAAGAAGAAGAAAGTTTTCTTTCCTAGCTTCAAAAACAAAATAATACATTTTCCGAAATGACATACTTTAGAAAGAACGTTGCAATATCGCAATAAGATAGAAGTAAATATACTGAAATAGAATTGAATGCCAAATTGTAAAAAAGTCGCCAAAAAATTAATTTTTAATATTGTCTTTTATTATTTATTAAATGCAATTACTGCTGCAAATTACAGTCCAACAATAAATAATCACACTGCAAAAGTATATTTGGAGCACTTTTTTCTTTTAAACTTAACTGATCCTAAAAATTTTAAGTATTAGTCATAGAAATTTCGTACATTATTCTTCACAATGATAATAAAAACAATAAACATCGACAAACATCTACCAGCAAATGATAAATTAAAAGCTAAATTCGTTCACAAGCCATTTACTGCAATTTTTATTGAAATACATTAATAATGAAGTAAAATGTTTTGCAGACAATAAATTTAGAATGGTTTAGTATCATGTTATCGCTTTTTACTTTCTTCTATATCTAATATATAGAAGAAAGTATTGGTTTCGTGAAAATTTTCGAATGTCGAATTTTGACGGATTTGCACGTTTTGAGGTGCGCTGAGTCCATTTCGACCATTTTTGGAAAATGTCTGTCTGTGTGTGTGTGTGTGTGGTGTGTGTGTCTGTCTGTGTGTGAGTCTGTATGTGTGTGACCAGTTTTTGTGGCCGCGCTAGAGCAAAAACTACTGCATGAAATCGAACAAAAATTTTTTCACATATGTACCACCATGTGAACTGGTGCACCTGACTTTGTTTAGCGAATTCCTCCAAGGGGGGTGGAGCAATCGCACGTGTTCTGCGCGTGGGTGATTGCTATATCTCAGGAAGTAACCGGCGGAATCAAACGAAAATTGGTCCATAGGTAGACCCTACCGAGTACAGGTGCTGATTCAATTTGCGTGTCAATATCTCGAAGGGGGGTGGAGCAATCGCACGTGTTCTGCGCGGGGGTGATTGCTATATCTCAGGAAGTAACAAGCGGAATCAAACGAAAATTGGTCCATAGGTAGACCCTATAGAGTACAGGTGCTGATTCAATTTGTGTGTCAGTATCTTGAAGGGGGGTGGAGAAATCGCACGTGTTCTGCGCGGGGGTGATTGCTATATCTCAGGAAGTAACAGGCGGAATCAAACGAAAATTGGTCCATAGGTAGACCCTATTGAGTACAATCGCTGATTCAATTTGTGTGTCAATATCTCAAAGGGGGGTGGAGCAATCAAAAGTGCTTACTTTGTCATTGCACCTACTGTATCTCGAGAAATATTGCTGAGATTTGAATGAAATTTGGAATAACACTAACCCAATAAGGAAGCAAGCATCGATTAAATTTTGGCGCCAATCGCCCCAGGGGTAGGGTGGGGTGATTTTTGCGCTTAGACAACAATGCGAAAAATCAATTCATTAAAAAGTCGCTTTGACGCTATTTAATTATCAAAACAGCTGAAAACTTTCAATGATTTGAAATTTTTAACTGTTGCCAATTTCTTTTTACTAACAAATAAAATGTTTGCAATTAATATAAACAAGGCTTTTGCAATGATTTCCAATTTCGCTCATTGATTCTGCATTTGCAGGGTTATTACGATAATTGGGAAATTGGAGCTGTTTCCAATTATTCGGGCGAGTACGTATTTTATTTTGTAACTGGAATTCATAAGATAGATATAGAAGAAAGTTTCGTGACGGCCACGACAGCTAGTTTGACTTCATTTGGTTGAAGAATTACAACTTGTCAGATCGCCAAAATGTGGCTAAACTCACAAAAGTGGTACGCATCAGTTTCTTCCTTCTCTACCTATTTTAAGGAAAGGACTATATTTCTCATTTGATATTGACAGGTGCCATCTTATCACGGTTTTTATTATATTTCATTTGACTAATTTCAATAAGGCTTGGAGTTTGGATTACTGCAAAAACAAATACATTTTTAAAATTATTAAGAAAAAGAAGACAAATAGAACGAAATAAAAACGTAACCATGGTAAAACATGAAAAGTTGATTTCCGTTGATAAAATAATTCATTTCATCTCTATTTTCAAACAAATTTTATTCTCGAGCTCAATCATTTTAGAATCGTTTGGCTTGCTTTGACTGAAGGTAAGCCTTGAATTTCCGGGATTCTAAAAACAATTGTTACAGCTCTTCCTGATGATCGTAGAAACTTCGAAAAAACTGTCATTTTGTAGCAGAAAATTTCAAGCTTTCGAATGACATAAGACTTGAAAATGTGTATGAAATATTTCTTCCCTATTTTATCGAATTTTCGCTAAGAATTCGAATAGAAAAAGAACGAAATAGAATTTTCGAAAAATCGCTTCGAGTGCAAAACTACATGCTACAAACTAATTTTGTGCCAAATTTCATGAAAATCGACCGAACGGTTTTGGCGCTACGCGCGTAACAGACAGAAGAAGAAAGACAGACCCACCTTCAGCATTATTATTAGTAGTGAGAAATTCACGTTCTTTACAATATATAAAAGTAATATATTTTTATACTATTATTCATACTAAAGGCTAAACTATATGTACTTATATAACGCGTTGATGTATTATAAGAGCATCCCAGGGTCTGATTACTGAATAGGCCGACTAGGCCACGGCCTAGGGTCCCCACAATTTTAGGGGCCCCCCAAATGGCTAAAATTGTTTTTAGTCTATGTAGTAAAATTTGTTTAATTCAATGACTAAAATTGCAAAGCCTCAGTACAGGGGCCGGCCCCATGAAGTATTTGGCATGTGACCAGCGAGACATCTAATCGGTCCCTGAGAACATCTAAAAGCGTATTTTTAGTTTCACATTGGGTTTGGTTGTACGCTGGTATATATGTAACTGGACTAAAAGGTAAATTCACGTTATTTGCTAATATAAAGTAAAATATTCAGTACTATTATTAATACTAAAAATCTAAACTATACTCATGTTTTTCCCTTAATTTATAAAGCCAATTAGTTTTGAATAATACTATTATTATTACTAAAGGCTGAACTATATTACATTGTGATGTATGTAAGTGCATGTACACTTACTTAGCGGTGCATGTAAACTTATTTATTAAATAGTTTTGTTTGAATTAACTCTGACACCCTTTCAGAATTAATAAACTTACCATTTTAGTTTGATTAGCTCTAAAAGCGCTTTTAACTATAATTTATGTTATTTCTTTATAAATGTGCTTTCCTAATATGGGATCATGTGAAATAAGAATTAACCATAGGCGGCTGGTACGGGGGGGGGGGAGTGGTGACTGCCCGTCATCTTCAAAAGTAAAGGGCCTTGTCCTCTCACTTTTGAGGGTTCAAAATTAACGACTTTCCGGTCTAAGCCGATGCTAAGCTCGGGTGCCGTTTTTTGTTGAAGAGGACTAAGCCCCGAGCTCAGCTCGGGGTCAAGTTTGAGCTTGTACTATGAAAACACGGGTTTGTTTTACTTTCTTCTATATCTAGTATATAGATAAGAAAGAATATGTAGTTTGGTTTCGATGAAAATTTTTCGAATGTCGAATTTTGACGGATTTGCACGTTTTGAGGTGCGCTGAGTCCATTTCGACCATTTTTGGAAAATGTCTGTCTGTCGTGTGTGTCTGTGTGTGTGTGAGTCTGTATGTGTGTGACCAGTTTTTGTGGCCGCGCTAGAGCAAAAACTACTGCATGAAATCGAACAAAATTTTTTCACATATGTGACCATACCATGTGAACGTGTGCACCTGACTTTGTTACGGCGAATTCCTCCAGAGGGAGGGGTGGAAGCAATCGCACGTGTTCTGCCGCGTGGGTGATTGCTGATATCTCAGGAAGTAACCGCGGAATCAAACAAAAAATTGGTCCATAGGTAGACCCTACTGAGTACAGGTGCTGATGTCAAGTTGTGTTGTCAGTATCTTGAAGGGGGGTGAGAATCGCACGTGTTCTGCGCGGGGTGGTGATTGCTATATCTCAGGAAGTAACAGGCTGAATTCAAACGAAATTGGTCCCATAGTGATAGCCCCTATTGAGTACAATCGCTGATTCAATTGGTGTGTCAATATCTCAAAGGGGGGTGGAGCAATCAAAGTGCTGATTTTGTCATTGCACCTACTGTATCCGAGAAATATTGCTGAGATTTGAATGAAATTTGGAATAAACACTAACGCAATAAGGAAGCAAGCATCGATTAAATTTTGGCGCCAATCGCCCCAGGGGGAGGGTGGGGTGATTATTGCCGTCTTAGGTCAACAATTGCAATATAGAATTCATTTCATTAAAAAATCCTCTTCATGCTATGTAATTAGCAAAACAGCTAAAACTTTCAATGATTTGAAATTTTGTAACTGTTGTCCAAATTTCTTTTACTAACAAATAAATATGTTTACAATGAATCTAAACAAAGCTTTTGGCAATGATTTCCAATTTCGCTCATTGAATTCTGCATTTGCAGGGTTTATTACGATAATACAAATACATATACAAATGTGGCGACCAGCAGCAGCTCTGGGGCCCAACGTGGCTGGTCCTAGTCAAATTAAAGACCCCACAATGAAGATTAATGGCCCCTTAAAGCCATCTACTCCATTGCTCTTTACCACACTCTTTCCGGTAAGCTGTTCCAAGTTCCCACAACCGCTGCTAAAATAGTAATTTTTGTCGATTTCAAGATTAGCCTGAGATTTAAACAGCTTAAAACAATGACCCCTTGTCCTGCATTTTCCGTGCGAAAATCTAACCCGGTAACATCATAACATTTTTAATAAATTTAAACACACTGGTCAATCATGTCCCCTCTGGCTCTCCTTCGCTCAAGTCTATACATAGTTAAGCATTCTAAGTCTGGAATCATAGTCTAAATTAGAAAACCCATTTACTAACCTTGTAGCCCTTCTTTGTACCCTTTCCAATAAATTAATGTCTTTCTTCAGATAAGGAGACCAAAACTGAACAGCATACTCCAAATGAGGTCTTACCAAACTTCTATATAGAGGCAGAAGAACCCTTTTAGATTTGTTTGAAATAGATCTATTAATAAACCCAAGCATCCTATTGGCTTTGTTACTAGCTATGCTGCACTGTTGACTAGACTTGAAATCCTGATTTATTAAGACACCTAGATCCATAACATTATCTGCCCTACTAATGACTGAACCCTGTAAATAATAGCTTGTATGCTTATTTCCATGACCGAAATGCAGCACTTGACATTTCCCAACATTTACTGCCATACCCCACTTGTCTGCCCATTTAGTAATATGATCCAAATCCTGTTGCAGCTGATTTATTTGTTCGTCATTTTCTACAACCCCCATAAGTTTGACATCATCGGCAAAACAATTCATGTATCCAGAAACATTTTCATGAATGTCATTCATAAAAATAATAAACAAAGGGGGACCTAAAACTGATCCTTGGGGAACCCCACTTAAAACCTCACTCCATTTAGAATAGTTACCCCTAACAACTACTCTTTGTTTCCTTCCTGTCAGCCAATTCCTAACCCAAACTAGAATTTTACCTCCTACCCCTATACCAGCTAATTTACTGAGTAGTGCTACATGCGGTACCTTATCGAAAGCTTTTTGAAAATCTATGTAAACAACATCTACGCATTTTTTGCTATCTAAAGCCAAGGTAACCTTGTCGTAGAAATGTAATAAATTAGTAGCACACGATTTACCTTTTCTGAAACCATACTGCAAACTACTCAACAGCCCATTATTTTCTAAGAAATTCATAATCTTGATTTTGATTAATGTTTCAAAAATTTTACATACCACTGAAGTCAGACTCACAGGCCTATAATTTCCTGCATTACCTCTAGACCCTTTCTTGAAGAGTGGTGTAATGTTAGCTAGTTTCCAGTCCTCTGGCACTATCCCTGAGTTATACGAAGCATTGAATATATTAACTATAGCGTCAACTAATTCCTCTGCACATTCTACTAGAATTTTTGGATAAATATTATCTGGTCCCGGAGCTTTTGTGGTTTTAATTTTTCTCAAATAAAGTAAAACATCCTCCCTGGAAAATACAAAGTCCTCAAGCTGTGTAGTAGCTTGTGTCTTTCTTGTGTCAACTGTTGAGATACAGTTATCGTTAAAAACACTAGAAAAAAAGTCATTTAGAACATTTGCTATATCACCATCGTTCTGAATTAAATTTCCATGCTCATCTACTAGTGGCCCAATTTGACTATTTCGAACTTTCCCAGAATTTGCGTATGCAAAAAACTCCTTTGGATTCCTGTCAATATTATCTGCCAGCTTTTGTTCCAATTCTCTTTTCTGAAACCGTACCAAATACTTAAAACTACGCCTAGCCTCACAATACTGTAGCCTGTCTACGCTGTGACCAGTTTCTTTTAATCGACGAAAAGCAGCTTGCTTACGGTTTAGAGCATCCTTAGTTTCCCTAGTGAACCACATGGGCCAAATTTTTGTGTTTACCCCTTTTCTCCTAAAAGGAACAAAATCTCCAACTGTTTTTGCTAGTTTTTCCTTAAACTCTGTCCACTGCAAATTTACATCGCTATTGTCCAAACCTGATGAAAAAACCGCTTTCAAACTCTGCCTGAGTGCGACAAAATCAGTATTTCTGAAATTAGGTACAAACCTAAAATTTTTGTCTTTGTGCATATCAAACTTAATCCCAAACCTAATGCTGTTGTGGTCACTATCCCCAATATGCTCCCCTACACATAATGCCTGTACAGAACCTTCAACATTGCAGAAAACAAGATCCAAAACAGTATCCTGCCGCGTTCCCTCAAAAACAACTTGATCTAAAAAAAACAGTCACCAATTACTTTTAGAAATACCTCTTCTCTACTATTATTGGGGTAAGAATTATTCCAATCAATGCCCGGAAAATTGAAATCCCCCATTATAATTACCGGTCCCTTACTCGACATGTCTCTAATAATACGATACATCTGTTCATCTTGACCCTGGCTTAGATTAGGTGGCCTATAAATGTTACCCAAACGTAATTTTTTACCCTTACCACTCATCAATTCTAGCCAAACCATGTCAATATCATTAGGTTTGTCATTTATTGCCAATTCATTGCAAGTTAAAGTATCTCTAACATAAAATAAAACCCCACCACCTCTTTTACATACTCTATCTTGTCTAAACAAATTATACCCAGGAATACACAATAAATCATTTTTGGTAGCCCATGTCTCGGTAACTCCAATTACATCCAAATTCTCATTTGTGATTATGCTTTTTAATTCTTCCATCTTGTTCCTAATACTGCGAGCATTGGTATAAAAAACCTTAAGCATGCTCAACTTGTTTTTATTCAACCCCTTACGATTTCTTGAATCAAAATTGTTAAAATGACTACTCTTATTTTCCTCCTTAATACCATTTCTAATTAAACCCAAATAGTTTGCATATTTTTGCAACCTTCTCCGTGAACCCTAATAATTGGGAAATTGGAGCTGTTTCCAATTATTCGGGCGAGTACGTATTTTACTTTGTAACTGGAATTCATAAGATAGATATAGAAGAAAGTTTCGTGACGGCCACGACAGCTAGTTTTTTTTTCGTTTCAATCCTTTTTAGATATCTATGTACCTTTTACTTTCTTTAAAAAAATATAGATGGCACCACCAATCAGAATTAACTGCAGACGCTATAGAATCGAGGCTTATACGAACTTATTGTGAACCATGTGGTATTGCTCTTTGTGCATATCCGTGTTTTGAAATGTACCACACCAAAGCAAAGTTTGCAAAATAATGTGTATTTGAAAATTAAATCTTTTTTTAAATATTTGTTCAAGATTTGGGCAAATTTTTAATTAAATTTGTGCATATTTTCATGGTCAAAAATGATATTTTCCTATGCGGAACTTTTTTTTTCAAGTTCCAAACATGCATTTTTCGACAATTTCTTGCTAAATATTAATTGTTGTTTCACTGAAATAGGTCTTTTATCAGGAAAGAAAACATTTTGAAGTATTTCATAAAATTAAAATTACCAACATTAACATTTCCAAGTATTTTTTAAAAAATCACGAAAAACGACAAAAGCCCCCAGTTTGGAGGGAGATGCGCGGTCGAAAAGGCTCAGACCTGAGATTTAATGATAGATTGCAACATGATTTTTTACTCGGAGACTAATTATTTCATGAAAAAAAGCTAAAAATCGCAAAAAATGGTCTTTTTTTCATGTTATTTCAGAAGAATGTAATTTAAATCGGATGGGGATATCTACAGTGACTATCCGTCTTTATTTTTTTGATGCCACATATCGCAATTTTGGATGTCATTCAATCAGTTTTGCTAAAATTCAATACTACAACCAAATTTTCCAAAAGAAAAAAATTCAGAGGTGCTTCAACTACCCCCCCCCCCCTCATTTCTTTTAACCCCCACTTTTTTGTGCACCAGCCGCCTATGGCCTCAACCAACCTTATACTGCAAGTCATCTCATACACAAAAACTCATTTGAAAAATTACAGGAGTTAAATCCCGAATACTATCACGTAAATTAATGCCATTGGCAAATTTTTATGAATGCAATTAAAATTCATAGTGTAATAACAAAAATTAGTTTCTAAAACTGATGAATACATGTTTAGAATACACGGAATAAAATCAGTAGTTCAATACATCAAAAATACAACTTTGTATTTTCATCGTTGCAGATTTAAATTATTTGCCTTTTAGTTGAATACAAGAAAATTTTTCCCTCTCCCCACTAATCATTGGTATTATTCTTTCAGAAAAAGCATATTTCATGTAGTTAGGATTCTTTATAGATTTGCTATAAGTTATTGATATACTGTCGGCCCCACTAAAACAAATACTGTCGGTTCTAAGAAATATTATTCGATTAAACGGGGTATTCGATTTAGCTGGGATCTTTAACATTGTGTCTATGCAGGGCCGGATTAGCCTATTAGCAGAAGTAGCAGATGCTACGGGCTCCGCGGTTCAAGGGGGCCCCGCGCCATGGAAATGAAAATTTTTTTTTTGTCGATTTGCAGTCTATCTACCTCCCCCCCCCCCCCCCCCACCAAGAAAAATATTTTTTTTTTTTTTTGCATTTGCAGTGTTGGTGGGTTCCGCACTACAAGGAGAGTTCCGTTTCTCTGCCGCAAATTTTTCGGTTCTCTTACTGCCGAACAGAAGCGTGGGAAACTCTGAAGATAATGAAATCCAGACCATTGTGACAAAGGGAGGGAAGAGAGCTAGCTCCCTAGGGAGGGAAGAAAGAAAATAAATGGCTATGAATTGTGTTATTTCTAAGTTTACTCATATTAACAATATTTAAGAATGTTTTTTTTTCTCGTACCCAAAGTTTTGGTACGGATTATTGGGGAAGGGGGCCCCGTTGCAAGTTTTGCTACGGGCCCCGCTCTGCCTTAATCCGGCACTGCGTCTATGGCATCGGTTCCAGTATATTTTATTCTTGTAAGCGGGGTATTCGTTTATCCGTTACCCGATTAAGCGGGGAGGACAGTGTGTCCTACTAACAGCTCTGTTACTGAGAGGAGGAGGTGCTTTTGAAAGCAGACGAAACATTTGGTTTATTATTGAAATATTTTCTTAAAAACGCAAAAATTAACAGAAAACTGAACCCCCTTTTTCTCATTTATTTTTCTCTTCATTCAATTTAAATTTAAAACTGGCCTATTTCGGCCTAATTAAAATAAGTCAAGTGTCTCTCCTATTCAAAGACGATTTCCTTTTTTTTTTGATACGCTTTTATTACACTGTAAAAAAAATTCCGTAGAATTTACGGTTTTAAACCGGCAGCTGGGGTGGTTGTGCAAAACCGTACAAAGTACGTAATATATCCGTAAATACAACGGTTTTTCACAATACAAAGACAAATTTTTCCCGTCGAATTAATTGGTTATATCCGTAAATACAACGGTATTTTACAATACAAAGACAAATTTTTCCCGTCGAATTAATTGGTTATATCCGTAAATACAACGGTATATTACAATACAAAGACAAATTTTTCCCGTCAAATTAATTGGTTATATCAGTAAATACAACGGTCTTTTACAATACAAGACAAATTTTCCCGTCAAATTTGTTGGTTATATCTCAACACCACGGTTTTTTACAATAAAAGAGCAATATTATTCCGTTAACTAAACTTTTTTTTTAATATACAAGAGCAAGCTTTTCCCGTAAACATGACTTTTTTTCTCTACAAAATGTTTTATCCCTGAAAAAATATGGAATTTAATCGTCCTGGTGACTATTTTTTTTATTAGAGTATATTTGTAAACTTTGGTAATGTTTTCAAACGATAATACAAAATTTACAATGTTTTCACGTAAAAAGTATGAAGTCAGAATGGTATTTCTCCCACACGGGAAAATATTTCCCATAAGAAGTATGAATCCAATCTTTGATCATTCTGGTTCTTTACCACAAGAAACCATGTCTTTTCTGTAAAAGAACATTTTTTACAACATGATAGAATTTTTCCAAAAAAGTTGTGTAGTTAATTCAATGTCAATGTTTGTAACTACAAGAGAACAAGTTTTCTCTGCACAAGTAACAGGAAAAAATACACATACAATCAAATCAAGCTTTATTTACATCCTGTCTTAATAAAAGTATACAAATATAAAACAATAAAAGTATACATTAGGTGAAAGTAAAAAAAAAGCAGACTAATCTAAGTTGAAACACAAATTGATCTGCAATTTTTAGTTTCCAATGAATAAAAAAATTATATCGTACTGTTGCAAGTTAATTTATGCTTCGGATGAATAGAAAAGTTTTGACCCGATACAACATTCGAGGTGTCAAATCAAAATTGTTTGGAGTCAAAGTGTAGCTAAATACTGCTTATTTTTAACACTAAATATTATATATTTACACTTAATACTGTGGTTTGCAAATCACCTAAGAAATGCATCAATTTCAAGAACTTATAATTTCTTTGAATGGGGTTACAAATAATGAAATATGCACATGATTTTATAGATTAAAAAAAACTGACGACCAAACGCTACGACCTTGACAGTCACAGATTTTGACGAAACAAGATTTTGGTCAATACTCATTAGATGTCTGCCCAATTCTCGCGGTTTGACTGCATAGGCCCTAGTTCGGCTGCAGTGGGGGTCCAAAGTTGCTATTTTTGCTCCAGAAAGCCCCTTAAATTCAAACTGTTAACACTGGATTCTTGCTACTGAATTAATGTATGAGCCATTAGAGTACATTAATAATATCGAATCAATTGCCTCAATCCCTAATTTTTACGTTAAATATGTTAGGAGAGCAAATACATCTTGAAAACTTCCAATTCCTATGAAAAGGCCATTGCCATTTTCAAGACAATGGCCTTTTCATCAGTATGATCAAAATCGGCAAAACATTGAAGATCATGGATTTGGATAAAATTCTGGATTTATGTTGATATGTACGAAATGTGAGGCTAGGTAAAGCGGTTTGACAGTATAAGCTTTAGTTCGGCTGCAACGGGGTTCCAAAGCTGCTTGTTTCGCCAAAGAACTGTAGCAGCGTTTCCTTCGAAACACATTTGGCATCTCTTGTCAGTACAACGTAAGAGTTGGGGGAGATTTACTTTATATTGTGAAATGTATTCAACTGGCTCATACTGCAAGCATTAGTAAGAAAAGAAAAAAAAAAAGTTTGATTTCAAAGGAAAAGCCATTGTTTTTCTGGGCCAAACTAGCAGCTTTGGATCCCCGTTGCAGCCGAACTAAAGCCTATACTGTCAAACCGCCTCACCAAGGCTGATATCACGTACAAATAGACCTAAATCCAGAACTTTATCCAAATCCATGATCTTCAATATTTTACCGATTTTGATCCTCCGTCTTGAAATTTACAATGGCCTTTTAAAAGGAATTTGAAGTTTTCAAGAGGTATTTGCTCTCCTAACATATTTAACGTAAAAATTAGGGATTGAGGCAATTGATTCAATATTATTAATGTACAATAATGGCTCATACATTAATTCAGTAGCAAAAGAATCGAGTGCTAACAATATAAATTTAAGGGGCTTTCTGAAGCGAAAATAGCAACTTTGGACCTCCGCTGCAGCCGAACTAGGGCCTATGCAGTCAAAACGTGAGAATTGGGCAGACATAATGGGAATTGACCAAAATCTAGAGTCGTCAAAATCTGACTGTCAAGGTCGTAGCGTTTACTACTGAGACAAAATTAACAGGAGCAAACTTCATATTTTTATGATAAAATTTAAATTTAACACCACTCAAAGTCCATTAGTTTATTAAGCAGGGATAACACTTTGAGGTTCATCGCACTCTTTTTCTTCTTTTTTGAAGCTTTTGAACCTTTGTCCGGATTAAGGCATAAGAAGCACCTATAAAATAGAAAATTAATTGACAGAGAAAATTTCTTTCATAATTTCACTATTTAACCCACAACAACAGGGGAGGTGCGGTCTCGGAGACAGCTCAAACATTCACCATTTACATTTTAAGTCCAAATGAGTTGTTTTTCCCAATAGCTTCTTGTTTTGAGCCCTTGGACATTACCCTGTCTCATCATCTTTCGACAAGTACACCTGGTTGAAATGTAATTATATTCTTCAATAGCGGTCAGTGAGATCTTGCCTCCCCTTCAGCGCTACAATTTTCAGCAGTAATAACATGGCTCGGAGATTGGACATCCCCTGTGGATTGTTACCCCCCCCCCCCCCCCCAAGATTGCACAGTCCCACTTTTTCACCTCCCCTGTTTCTGTTATGGGTTACAGTTCATAAAAACAATGTTAGTACAATTATCAAACACTATGCACCAAACATTTTTACTACATGTAAATAAAGGGGTTCTATGTTTCTGTCTCAATTCACCCGTTGTCTAAAAGTAATTAGTGTACTATAATCAAGATTGTAAGAATAAATCTTTACGTTTTAGAATAATTTTGATCATAGATTAAAAATTAATTCAACTGCTCAGTTTTTTTTTTTGGGAGTGCGGGACCTACTATTTCAAAATGGACCCACTTTTTCAAAAATGGTGGGTCCTTGGGACCCAGCTTTGTGAGCACCCAGCGGGAGCCTTGCTTTAGTAATTTAGTTTTGAAAATCATCGGGATAAGTGTTTTCTCTACAAACACATGGAGTAGCCCTCTCGTGTCTTGTATGCTTTATAACAACATAGGGGAGAGTGGTAATGAATGGGCCATGGTGATGAATGGGCCACTAACAAAATATGAAAAAGTATTTGCATGAATTATTTTTTGATGCCATCAATAGATGTAGCTATTTGTTCTACTAAACTCATCCAATTTTCATTCGTTTGCGCTAAGCCATTTTCAAACTACAGTGTATGGTCAAGAATCTGACTGAAAAGTAAGTTTTTCCCTTTTTAGTAAAACATTTCCTAGCTAAAATGTACCAAGTATTTCACTGCATACATATGTATAAGTTAGTCTTTCCATATCTATATACTAATTTTAAGATGTATTTTGATGTTATTTAAATTCGATGTAGTCAAAAAACCTAAATGTATTCCAAAAGTATAGGTGGGGCTGAATGGGCCACTAGATCATGGTAATGAATGGGCCACCTAAATAATTTTTTTCTTCCTTTTCTTTGGATTTTCGCATTAATATGAAACACAACTGACTGTCATAGATAAAGATTACTATCGTCAAAATAGTTTTGTAGTAACTTCTAAATATAATTTACAGATCTATATTATATTCATACAGTACAGTAGACCTCTGGTCGTAGTGCGTGGCTTGAAAAAGCTCCCCTCTCTCCTTCATATTATATTCCTCACAGTACAATTTCATTTTCTTTCTTGGTAACTTAAGTTAGATATTTATTATTCCTGATGTCTAGCAAATTTTAAAAAAAAAATTTGAATTTTTACAAGTTTGAAAATGAAGATGAAGTTTTTGAAAGTGATTTTTAATATTATTTTTGAAATATATAAATTTTGTTAAATCATAGTGTGTATTATCTGTTATTTTTTTATCTATATTTGATGTTATTTATTTCTTACAATCTCATTATTAAGTCATTTTTCTGCTACAATTGGTATGCATCAGTTTTATTTTAATTGCATCAGTTTTGATGTTTATATAATTTTAAATCAGTATGATTTTGTATCATCATGTCAAGTGCCACATTTATTTTGTCATATTCAACAAATAAAAGATTAAATCCACATGTTTTCATTGAATTCATTTAGTGGCTCATTCATTACCTTCGATGGCCCATTCAACCCCATAGGTGGGGTTGAATGGGCCAAATTCCAAAATTTTTATTTTCTATTATAATTCATAATAGACAGGTGCTAATCCAACTTTTATGACTTTGTTAGACAGCCAGATAAGTAAAGTAACTAAAACACCAATTTAGAGTTAAAACAAAGTGTTAGAAAAAATTACAAAAATTCAAAACCAAAAAGTGGCCCATTCATTACCACTCTCCCCTACATATTTTGAATTTAAGTAATTGCAGTCCTTAATTTAGTTATTGCTACTGGTAAATATTTCTTTTAAATTGAAAAATTTTTTTTTTTAATAATAGCATAGAAATTGACGAATTTGGCTATTTTATTTTATTTTTCACTCCCTTTGAGACACATGTTACTATTAAAATTTTTTAAAGATTTTTTTCCAGTTA
>JAXGGA010014826.1:0-22500 GCA_038373865.1 Uloborus plumipes | reverse complement strand
TCAGTAATGATTTACCGTTTTTGAGTTAATTGCAATAAAAAGCTAGAAGTTTTAAAAATTCAGAAAAAATAAACCAGATTAGCTAGTAACGGTTTCTTCTTCTTTGGCTTGCTCCAGTTTGTTGTTTTGTGTCGTGCAGTTATGAGAATAGCATCCTTTTTCTGTAATTGATTTTGAATATTTATTTCTTCATTGTTGGAGATCTATTACATTATTTCAATTGTTGCTCAATAATATACTTGCCATTTTGCCCAAGTTTTTCCATTTTTAAGTCTATCAATTATTCCCTGTTGTACAGTTATTATTGCTAAGCTACTTATGCGGCAAATACAACAATCACATCAGTTCTTTCGATCAGTTACAGTCAAAGCACATTTTTAAAAGTTAGAGATATGCACAAATAGTTTTGATTTAAAGTTTTGAAGCTATGGATTCTGACGATGACTCAGATGAATCTACTCGCGTAACTATTACCGACCCAACAGAAGAAGTGAAACCTCAGGATTTTATTTTAGCTTTTCCTGTGACAGAACACTTGCGGCTTGTATTCGTCCTGACCTTAATAGTCTGCAACTTCCTTTCCGTCAATTTCGCTCTTGTTTTCTTCATACTGAGTTGGTACGTCCAAAATTCTCTGGAAAAGCAAATAACATTCCTGCAGGACTTTTACCAGCCTCAAGCAATTCCTGTCATCATGGCAATATCAGGCTGCATTATGTTCTTTTCAAGCCTCATTGGGATCAAGTCTGCCATAGGCGGTCGATCTGTAGAGGACGCCGAATCGGCTAAATCAGCTGCATGGTACTTCATGGTTTACTGTGGAGCTGCTGCGGCCACGGTTTTTATTGTGTGTTTCGCAGGCTTCACATGCTTTATGGAGATTCGGACTCTGGAGGCTGCTTTGGCTATGGGTCTGCAAGCCGGCATGGGGAAATATCGAACAGAAATAGCAGTGAAAGAAGAAATAGATGCTCTGCAAGAAGATTATAAGTGCTGTGGTATTGATTCTTATAAGGATTGGTATGATGTCCCGTGGACTGAAGTTAAATACCTGGACACATCAGAGTCTGTAGTTAAAAAGTAAGCCTAACAAGTATTTTCTAAGTAACTTGAGTTTTGAATAATCGCCAGTTTTATATTTGTCTTGGCTAGAGCATAGCACAATAAGAATTTTGTACCCATCACGAAGAAAAAACAGATTTTAGAGACAAAAACAAAAATAGAGACTTTAGAGATTTGCTTGAAAAAAAAAGAGACAAATAGTGAGAAAAGAGACTTGTTCCGAGGCCTGCGGAGATTTCCAATAGAACTAAATAAATACGAATAGCTAACATATCAAATGACTTGTTTCACTTAATGATACGATACTATCTAACACCACTTACTTTGCTTCCTTCCTTTCAGTGCTTTTTTACGTAGTCCCCTTTCCAGCTTTTAAAACATTGTTTTATTTCTGACTCTTTAGTGCTTTTTTCCGCAATCGGGTTAGTTTTTTAAACTTTTAATTATTTTAATATTTTCTGCTTTAACCTGTGATATGACAAAAAAAATGTATGCAGGGTGTCCACTCCTATCGTGGACCAATAGCTAATTTCTTAACCGTTAGAGATAAGCATATAGTTCATTTAGGAAAAAATCTCCAAATTACGAAAGGAATTTTGGGTCTATTCAATGTTTTTCAAAAAATCAAATTTTGAAAGAGTTACGAAATTTAGATTTTTATACAGCCCCCCAGTCCTATCAATCGTATTTAGTAAAACATTCTTGACACTGTAACGTTTAAAACTAAAAAAAAATTACTGTTCTACCACAAAAATTGACCGAGTTATGACGTTTTGAAAAATCAAGATTTTGCATCATTTCATGACGTCATCGGTGGAGCGATCTCTCGATGACGTCATGAAATAATGTAAAATCTTGATTTTTCAAAACGTCATAACTCGGTCAATTTTTGTGGTAGAACAGTAATTTTTTTTTTAGTTTTAAACGTTACAGTGTCAAGAATGTTTTACTAAATATGATTGATAGGACTGGGGGGCTGTATAAAAATCTAAATTTCGTAACTCTTTTAAAATTTGATTTTTTGAAAAACATTGAATAGACCCAAAATTCCTTTCGTAATTTAGAGATTTTTTCCTAAATGAACTATATGCTTATCTCTAACGGTTAAGAAATTAGCTATTGGTCCACGATAGGAGTGGACACCCTGTATATTACTTCTTACTTCCCAGTATGAGTGAAAATCATATTTGTGTTGCTTTAAAATTGGAGATGCATTTTAATCAATGCATTTTAGTTCAACTATGGTCGTGATCAACAATGAATTTCCAGTTAAAGACTCACCTAGATTTTAGCATGAAATTAGCTAAAAGCAGTTATAACTCGCTTTCTAATTACTTTAGAACAGTCGAACGAATTTTGTCTGATACAGAAAAATCATAGCTTTCTATCGACATATAGTACTTAGTTGTGCGAGAATTTTTGTTTTTTCGCCCTCATTTTAGAGCAAAAATGCTTTAATATGTGGCTAAAATGCTGCTTAAAATTAGAAAAAACTAACAATTATTAGTAAATTAACTAATTAAGTAGCCTATGTTACCAGGTTCATAATAATGAATCGATTTCATCAAAATCGGATGAATAGTTTATGAACTACGGTGGAACATCCCTGCATACAAACATACCTGCTAAAAACAGAACCCTTCATTTTGGCTGCGCTATAGTCGGGTAATAAAATAGATATATAAATACACCAGTTAAATAAAACAAACCATTTAACAAGATTTAAAGTTCTATAAAAATGCAAAACATCCACCAAACGAATAAAACCTTATTAAATAACATTTCCATAAAATAAAATCTGCCCTTTAAAGTAAACAGCATTAAAAGCTCCATTAAAATATCAAGTGCTTTTCCAAAAAAATATACTAAGCCATAAAAACAACAAGAGTTTCATCAAATTGTAAAATCAGTACCGAAAATCATGAAAAAAGCGATACCATTTCTCTCAATTTTAGCTCACTAGTCAGTCTGTAAAACAGGTTTTTTTATCATTGCAAATGCCGTGCAACGAAACAGAAATACAGGGTTAAAGCTTCATTCCAAGTTCTAAGCTACACTCTTCCCCAGCAGCACCAGAACGTTCAAATTTGGTGCAAAAATGGTGTTATTGGTCAAATAACGGTGCTAAGTGTCCCTTGAACGTTATATTCGACGTGTAAAAACAGTAATATTATCACGGTGTCATTTCAGTGCCTAAGGAACGTGATGTTTGACGTGTAAAAACAGTAATATTATCACGGTGTCATTTCAGTGCTTAAGGAACGTGATATTTGACGTGTAAAAACAGTAATATTATCACGGTGTCATTTCAGTGCTTAATTTCTCAGAATTGAGGTCGTGAATTACTGCTTTTTAGAAAGGAGGGAGGAATCACATCTGCAGAAACTTTAAGCTTTATCCGAAACAACTCTTTCTCCCAAGATCCTAATCAGATTTGCATGCATTTCAGTAAAAAAACATTATATTCATACTAATAAAATGATACGATTTACGCCTTTAGTCTTTCATAGATTGCGCCTCCTGCAAAAAAATTTTCTTTTAAAGTATTATTTTTCTCCCTCGATATGATCAAGTAGCGTGTAGTGGTTAGCGTGTCCTGCTGGAGGCGCAAGGGACCCGCGTTCGAATCCCGCGGAATGAATATATTAAGTTCAAAGTAATTAAACAATTAATTATTAAATTAAATTAATTAAGTAATTAAATAATTAAACCAAGATGGCGACGATCATGGATCAAAAATGACGTCACGGTTAAAACACGTCACGGCCCCGGATAGTGGGGTATACGTTTTTAGCTTGGGAGCACTGAAAACAAACGTATTTCCAGAACCTAAATGTAACCTATCATTCCACGTTCAAAACTGGGACAAAAAAAAGTGGTTAACACCAGATTTCGACGTGTCATATTACCATCGATCGATGAGGCACATAGACGTTGACAACACGTGCTGCGAGAACGTGTTTTGAACGTGCCGACTGGTGCGCTCTGTACGTGTTGCAGAACGTGTTTTGAACGCTTTTGTGCTACTTGGGTTGTGCAAATTAATTGAAACAAACTGAAAAAAAAAAATTGAGAAAACCAGGAAAAGAGCTATTTTGTTGAAATTTATATAAAAGCAAAAGTTTTTATAACATAATATGATGTCTACAACTCTTTATGAACATTTGGACACGACTCGCCATGGAATCTACCAATTTTTTGCACATTTGTAATATGTGTGTCCATAAATTAGCGCAGTAATTAGCTTCTCCATAGTTGAACAGTCCTTATGCAACAGGAGATTTTTGCATATAGTCCAAAGATTCTCGATTGGATTAATATCAGGCGAGTTCTCCGGCCATTTTGGTATCTCAATTCGTTTTCAGACATGAATTTCTTGCTCATTTGGACGTATGGAGAGGGGCTAAATCCTGTTGGAAAAATACCATTCCATATATGGGTATCGTTCCTTCAACACTGGTAAATGATTTTATTTCCAGAATAGCGATAGATTGCTCAGAATACACCATACCCTCAACAGGCATCAAGAAACCATTGTAATCGATACAACCCCAAAACATCTTTTGAGGGTGATTTACAAATGGGTTTAGGTGGCAACCCTGAATTATTTCACCGAAGATCTTTGTACGTCTTGAGTTCGTTGACCTTGGATAATGAAATGAATTTTTTCACTAAATAGTCCTTTACTCCAATTTTTAGCAGCTGTCAGAAGCTGTTTCTTCATAAACCGATAGGCTGGCCGACCGGCTACAATAAGGTGCCTTCGAACAGTAGATAAGCTAATATTTATTCCGTGCGTTTTTAAATCTCTATTAAGAGCTGAAATTCAAGATTTTTTTTACTTTGCATAACTAGAAAAGTGTCATCTCATGGTGTTGTTTTTAATTTTTCGGATCATTTCCTTCTCCTCTTTGGCGATATCAATCTTGCTTCTCTATTTTGTTTTAAAATGCGGCTCACAGTTGCAATACTAGCGGCAACTATCTTCAAAATCTTTCAATAAGTTTTTCACATATGTTTTGGAAAGAGAAGCAATCTTTGTATGATTTTACTGTGTTATATCCACCGCTGACGACAATGAAATCTCAACTGATGTGATTATAGCTGCAGTTTTTATCCTGCCCCTACACTCTTAGAACCCTTTTGATTAGTGGAAATTGATGATAGATAAAGGATTTAACTATCTCTTCTACAGTTTTACTAATTTTAGTATAACCGGTGAAGAATAATAGGAATAATTTTTTAAATTCATGAAAAAAATACTGTTTCAATTAATTTGCACAAGGGTGTACAAATTTGAAATCGCTATAGACGAACTATCAGGGGCGGATACAAGGGGGATGGGGGCGATCGCTCCTCCCTTGGGGGACTCTTCCCTGGTAATTTTTCAATATTGAAGTTCTAAAAATGCAACTTTTCAACTTGTAATAAAGTTAGGGGACAGGACGAAAGTTGGGGACCTCCCCAGAAAATGCTTCAGAATTGAAGTCCAAAACCTTTGTGATCAATATTTGTAAACCATTATGCATGGTAAAAAGTAAGTAACAAAATTCAATCGCCCCTCCCTTGAAATACTTCTGGATCCGCCCTTGCGAGCTTTGGTTTTCACAGGGGGAACAACCATCAAAGTGATGTAACAAGAAGCTCTGTCTAGAGCTAAACGACCCTTTTTTCCCGTATACCAATATATACTTTCTGTCATCTAATTAACATTCTCATAATTACCGAAGACTGCAAATTATGTCAAACAACCATTTAAAGCTTTATGTCTAAAAACAAAATATATTACTGCCTCATCTAATGAAAAAGAAACATAGAAAATAAATAAATGAATGAGTACAGAAGTAGCACCTTTGACACAGTGCTTCCCCCCTCCCCATAAAAATTCTTTTAACGTTTTCAAAAAAAAAAAAAAAAAAAGAAGACAAAAAATTTAGACTTTTAAGTATGCCAAAATAAATACAGGGTGTCCACTCCAATCGTGGACCAATAGCTAATTTCTAAACCGTTAGAGATAAGCATATAGTTTATTTAGGAAAAAATCTCAAAATTACGAAAGGAATTTTGGGTCCATTCAATGTTTTTCAAAAAATCAAATTTTGAAAGAGTTACGAAATTTAAATTTTTATACAGCCCCCCAGTCCTATCAATCATATTTAGAAAAACATTCTTGACACTGTAACGTTTAAAACTAAAAAAAAATCACTCTTCTACCACAAAAATTGACCGAGTTATGACGTTTTGAAAAATCAAGATTTTGCATTATTTCATGACGTCATCGAGAGATCGCTTAAGGGACCGTATGCGAAATCCTTCAAAATCTTGATTTTTCAAAACGTCATAACTCGGTCAATTTTTGTGGTAGAAGAGTGATTTTTTTTAGTTTTAAACGTTACAGTGTCAAGAATGTTTTACTAAATATGATTGATAGGACTGGGGGGCTGTATAAAAATTTAAATTTCGTAACTCTTTCAAAATTTGATTTTTTGAAAAACATTGAATGGACCCAAAATTCCTTTCGTAATTTAGAGATTTTTTCCTAAATAAACTATATGCTTATCTCTAACGGTTTAGAAATTAGCTATTGGTCCACGATTGGAGTGGACACCCTGTATATTTTATGTATCATTTGCAGCTCTTTCTTTTGGGTCGAAATAAAGCGCGTTGATTTTATTTCTCCCAATAAATATACTTCAGAAAATAAACGAATAATAAATTACCCTCTTAAATAAATAATTTTGATTGGAAATAAAAACATCTGTAGAGCACTTTCTTTCTGTTAAAAAATGCACTTCCGATTTCTTTTCATCCCCCCTCCCTCAAAAAATATAATTAATTAATTAAAAGTTTCGAATCAAAATAAAAACTAATTATCTCAACAATCATTATTTCAGAGTAAAAACCAACGGCAAAATTTGGCCGATTATAAATAAAATTAACTATTTATGTTTCCCGGATTCCAATTTAAAAACCATGAACTTTAATGTGTCATATGAATATTAGTTGTGAGGGTAATTTTTTTATATTTAATCCAGTTTCACGTACTTTCTAAATTCTTAGTTTTGTTTTTATTCTCTGCACTTGCATACTACATTCTGCAGTAACTTTTGCAAAAAAAAATTACATTTAGTACATTATTAATTAATCGACCCAATTTTGCCGATTATGAATAATCAGCCGAAGTGACCGATTATGGCCAATTAATTCGTACTGTCTATTACTCGGTGCATCCCTACTATTTCTGCACCATAGTTCTTACTCCGTGTTTCATGATTTTCAGTCCATCTTAAGATATTTTATTCACACTAAATATCATACAAAAAGAATTGCTAGTATAATTAGCAAATTTCAAAAGTTATACAAAATACATGAATCATGGGTCAAAAAATAAGTGATAGTAGTCTCTTCTCTATCTCTTCTCTATCTCTACTAATAATAAAGCTGAAAGTTTGTCTCTCTTTCTTTCTGTCTTTCCTTCTGTCTGTCTGTTACGCGCGTAGCGCCAAAACCGTTCGGTCGATTTTCATGCCACTTGGCACAAAATTAGTTTGTAGCATGTAGTTTTGCACCTCGAAGCGATTTTTCGAAAATTCCATTTCGTTCTTTTTCTATTCGAATTCTTAGCGGAAATTCGATAAAATAGGGAAGAAATATTTCACACACATTTTCAAGTCTTATGTCATTCGAAAGCTTAAAAAATTTCTGCATAAAGTGAAGTTTTTTCGAAGTTTCTACGATCATCAGGAGAGCTGTAACAATTGTTTTTAGAATCCCGAAATTCAAGGCTTACCTTCAGTAAAGCAAGCTAAACGATTCTAAAATGGTTGAGCTCTAGAATAAAATTTGTTTGAAAAGAGAGATAAAATGAATTATTTTATCAACGAAATCAACTTTTCATGTTGTTACTATGGTTACGTGTTCATACTTATTTTTGTTTCGTTCTTTTTCCAGGGTTGCCAGCGTCAATCTTCGTAGGCTACGGCCAGACGTAGTATTTTTGATTCTACGGTAGTATTTTTTCGGCCCAAATAAGGAGCGTAGTATTTTTCTGGCAACCCTGTTTCCAATACACTAATGACTTAATTAAAAGATTTGGCGGATTTTTTTTTTTCATTTTCATAGATTTCGCATTTCAGCAACATTGATTTTGGCAACGTTTGGAAACAGTAGTATTTTGTAATATTTTTTTTAGAGGAGGCGTAGTATTTTTTTTTGTTCCAATTCTCTGGCAACCCTGTCTTTTTCCCGGTGAAGATGCTTTGGGACCCTGCTTGGCGCGTTTTCAAAAAGTCAACTACGCAAAATAGGTAGGGTTACCACGCTTGGCGCGCCTATCGTTCATTTAGCGAGAAAAGGGTACCTATAGCACAGATTAACGAAATATCGTATCAATTGCGATATTGCATCGTTTTTTTAAAGTGTTTCATTTCGGAAAATGTATTGTTTTGTTTTTTAAGCTAGGAAAGAAAACTTTCTTCTTCTTTTAAACTTTGGTAAGATTTCTGTTGGTTCCTGTTATCAACAAAATTGTTCTTATTTTCTCTTTTGACTTATTAGTAGGGGAAAAAGGACAGTTCTGCGGCGGCAGGCGGCTGTGCGGCTCAGCCACCTCCCAGAGCCACCTCCCGGCACATGGTCCTGGGTGCTGGGTGCCTCCCACAGCCACCTCCCTCCGCCTCCCCAGGGCCGCCGCGAGGGTTTTCGCGCGAATTTTGAATATTTTCCTGCGAATTTTCGAACTTTGAATTATTTTCGTGAAAGGTTACAAGGGTTTTTCCCGCAAATTTCTGAATATTTCCCGCGAATTTTAGGACTTTGAATTATTTTACAGAGTTAATCGATCGTGATGCCATCTATCGACGGAATTATTTTTTTTTCTTAATTTTCAGGAACTTAATTTTATTTTGGATGCTCGTGCTGCCATCTATTGAGTGAACGAATTTAATTCCTTTTTTTTTTATTTTCGAACTTTGTCAATTTCCCGAAGCGGGGTTCGAACTCGAACCAAAAGTTTTCCTCTTACTTATTAAACAAACGCGCAAACCAACTGCGCTATGGTGTCTCATGCTCTTTAACGCTAATTGTGATCACAATATAATTTAAGATTGTATCGCAGTCTATTGATTACCCGATCATGTTAATTTGCACGCTAATTTATTTTGTAATTCGAACTTTGTATAACTTTTGCAACTTAGTTTTTGTAACCTATTTCAATATGATTTTTGATTTTAAAGAACGCTGATGCTGCCATCTGTTGATGGAAATTTATTTTTTTTTTCGAATTTAATTATTTCTTCGAACTTAATTTATTTTTTAAGCCGAAATCGGACTTTGTCAATGAAAATTAATATTTTTTTATGTTTATGATAATCCGACCCAATGTAATGATTAACTATTTTTTATTAACCTGCTAATTTAATTAGTAATTAGTCGAATTTAATTAATTTCACACCATCGAATGAGAATATTATTTAGGAATTCCCGACTTTACATACTTCTTAACGAATTTTACTGTTTTTAAGTTTCCCCATACTTTTACAATATCATTTTTAGAACTTTGTCGAACACTTCGCGAATTAAATTATTTTTTTTTTCCAACTTGGATTATTTTTTCAAACCGAAAAGGAATTTTTTCAGTGAAAATTAATTTTTTATGTTGCTGCTCATCTGACCCAGAGTAATGAATGACTTTTTAATTGCCATCCCATTTTAATTAGTAATTAGTCAATTTTAAAAAAGCCCACACTTCCGAATTTGATTATTTCTATAAAGTTCTGGACATTGCATGTTTTTTCACGAATTTTACTGTTTTTTTTTTTAACTATGTTCCTGCTTTTACAACTTAATTTTTAAACTTTTTCACTGCTTCAAAATTTTTCATCTAATCTACTATGACTTAATTACCTCGACCCCAAAACAAACTCGACCAACACGACTTCTTATTTCCGACATTAATGAACACATTGATACAAATAATCATTACCATACAAGACTGTCAATTACTCACACACAATAGACCACACATTGATTTTTACTACTTTTATCCGATTATACTCTACCCTCAACTTTCATGTGAAACCTCAAACATTCACACAAACCCCTTCACTATCATTCAAACACACATGCATCCATTCATTAAGACTCAATTGTTAAATAAAATTTCAAACATCAAGTCATCAAGTCAAAAATTTCAACCATTAAGTGAAAAATAATCATACTCTGCCAATAAGAGAAAACTCGATCGTTAATACATTAAAAATAAAAATCAAATTTTTCACAATGTCGAAGTTGAAAATTAAAATTTTTACAGTGTCAAGATTAAAAATCAATTTTTTTTTTTTTTTTACAACGTCAAAATCAAAAGTTAAAAATTCCCCCATGTTGAAATTAAAAATCGAAATTTATTTTCCAACGTCAAAATTTAAAATCAATTCGATACACTCAAGTTAACATTGGTTTATACGTTCGAACACACAAATTTTTTTTACATTCACTATCATTTCACACAATGAAACTTATAAAACACTTTAAGTCACTCAACACTTGATAAAAAAAATTAACTATACGAATTATTTTGCATGCAATCAATTGAAATGAAACAAGAAACTTACCTTCTGTTGTGTGAATCACAATGGTGCAACTCCGCAGGAAACAAATCCCATGGTAGATCCTCAAGCAATAAATGGAATCACATTAATTGAGTTATTTTTTACTTTTACAACTCGAATTAACGTAACTCCACTCACGCTATTTTTCGCAACTTTTCCGTCAGTTTGACACGATGTCCACCCGTATCGGGCAAGATTTCTCGGCAAGCTTTCCTTTTTCCCTGGGTACCTTCTCCATCCACAAAATCCATCCCTTCACATAGAAGTCGAACACTCAAATGGCATGTAATCAGAAAGATAAGTGAATCATTACTGATAACTGATGACCACATCACACTTAATCATCAAACCCTGACCACAAGCGACCTTTGTCTTATCAGTTCGCGCATGTGCATACCACCACTGGAAGTATCTGTGATATCATCACAATCCATTGAAAGTCTCGGATTAGAGTGACATCGCTGTTTTTAGATTAATTCAAGTTTTCAAACACTTTAATTGGTCACATAAAAGTGACGTCACATTGTTCATTTTGTCAAGCTTACCTTAATTTTAAAATCACTTCTCTCTCAGATAGAATGCTCTGTTGATTACCCGATAATGTTAATTTGCATGCTAATTTAATCAGTAGTTTACCAAAGTTAATTAATTCCATCATTAGAAAAATTTAATTATTCTCTTTGTTTTCAGTTATAGTTTTCATCAGAGTAGTGAGTTAGTTCTATTATTTTTCAGGACTCGATTTTTTTCAAGTCAATTGAAATTAATTTTTGTTATGGGAGCGAGCCCACTAACCCGGCGTATTTAATTCTTTAATTATTTTATTTCTTTAATCACTTTATTTCTCTAATTACTTTTTTTTTTTCGAACTTAATTTATTTCCAACAGCTGGGCTAACTCGAATTTTACAGTGATTGATTTGAAACTTTGATAATTTTTCAACGAATTTAATTGTTTCTTAGAACTTCAATTGTTTTTCTGACCAAAATGAGATTTTGCCAGTGAAAATTATTTTTTTTAAAGGTTTTTAATCTATTTAATTACTTAATTTTCTTCATTGATTAAATTTCTTTACTTATTTCATTTCTTTAATCACTTCATTTCTTTAATCAACTAATTCTTTTAATTTATTTCCACCAGCTGGTTTAACTCGAATTTTACGGTGACTGATTTGGAACTTTGATAATTTTTCAGCGAATTTAATTGTTTCTTAGAACTTCAATTGTTTTTCTGCCCGAAATGAGATTTTACCAGTGAAAATTATTTTTTTATTATTATGTTTTTGACCATCCGACCCTGCTATAATGAGTAACTAATTTTGAATAAGTCTGCTAATTTAATTGATAATTAAACTTGTAATTAGTCAATTGTAATTTATTTCACCTTATCAAATTTGATTAATTGTACAGAATTTTTCAAATTCAAAGTTTTCTAGTTTTCCAAATTTTAACATTTATTTATCTTTCTCCATGTTTCCAAATATTTTTTACCAGTTTGAATATTTAATCATTCTCATACGAACAAAACATTAGAACTTACTCTTAATATTAATTTGGCTGAATCTATTTCACAGTCATTTCATAATTTCCAGTGTAGGAATTTTTCTGTACTTTATGAATGAATCTAACGAAATTGTACAATAAATGTAAAATCATGCACACTTTATTACAGAAACTTACATCAAGACCACAAAAAACATTAACATTACTAGAGTTGCTTTCAAGGAGACATATAGAAAGATATGAAACAATGATTTCAAAACATAAAACAACATTTTTTTTTTCTTCTGCAATGCAACACTGTAAAACAGTCTCATAGTGTTCAATGATAAAAGTCACATATTAGAAGATTGAAATATTTCATTTGACCTAATACTTTGTTTTTGGAAGGTAATGATTTACTACTTAGCTAATGGTGCATACTTTGCAGTCTGTACTTCTACACTCATAATGCGTTCAAGTACCCACCCAGAACCAAGCTGTATAAAATCTTCTAAAGCATTTTCAATTTGCATGAATGCGTCATTCAAATGGTCTGAAATAAATTCATTAATCAACTCCACACGCATCACACTTCCAAAATAAGTGATAATCTGATCATCTTTATCATCATCATAATCTCCTGAAAAACGTGCTATAAAATGGCGTATAGTAATGAAGGCGGAGATGACTCGTTATTCAGGAGATTATGATGATGATAAAGATGATCAGATTATCACTTATTTTGGAAGTGTGATGCGTGTGGAGTTGATTAATGAATTTATTTCAGACCATTTGAATGACGCATTCATGCAAATTGAAAATGCTTTAGAAGATTTTATACAGCTTGGTTCTGGGTGGGTACTTGAACGCATTATGAGTGTAGAAGTACAGACTGCAAAGTATGCACCATTAGCTAAGTAGTAAATCATTACCTTCCAAAAATAAAGTATTAGGTCAAATGAAATATTTCAATCTTCTAATATGTGACTTTTATCATTGAACACTATGAGACTGTTTTACAGTGTTGCATTGCAGAAGAAAAAAAAATGTTGTTTTATGTTTTGAAATCATTGTTTCATATCTTTCTATATGTCTCCTTGAAAGCAACTCTAGTAATGTTAATGTTTTTTGTGGTCTTGATGTAAGTTTTTGTAATAAAGTGTGCATGATTTTACATTTATTGTACAATTTCGTTAGATTCATTCATAAAGTACAGAAAAATTCCTACACTGGAAATGATGAAATGACTGTGAAATAGATTCAGCCAAATTAATATTAAGAGTAAGTTCTAATGTTTTGTTCGTATGAGAATGATTAAATATTCAAACTGGTAAAAAAATATTTGGAAACATGGAGAAAGATAAATAAATGTTAAAATTTGGAAAACTAGAAAACTTTGAATTTGAAAAATTCTGTACAATTAATCAAATTTGATAAGGTGAAATAAATTACAATTGACTAATTACAAGTTTAATTATCAATTAAATTAGCAGACTTATTCAAAATTAGTTACTCATTATAGCAGGGTCGGATGGTCAAAAACATAAAAAAAAAAATAATTCTCACTGGTAAAATCTCATTTCGGGCAGAAAAACAATTGAAGTTCTAAGAAACAATTAAATTCGCTGAAAAATTATCAAAGTTCCAAATCAGTCACCGTAAAATTCGAGTTAAACTAGCTGGTGGAAATAAATTAAAAGAATTAGTTGATTAAAGAAATAAAGTGATTAAAGAAATGAAATAAGTAAAGAAATTTAATCAATGAAGAAAATTAAGTAATTAAATAGATTAAAAACCTTTAAAAAAAAATAATTTTCACTGGCAAAATCTCATTTTGGTCAGAAAAACAATTGAAGTTCTAAGAAACAATTAAATTCGTTGAAAAATTATCAAAGTTCCAAATCAATCACTGTAAAATTCGAGTTAGCCCAGCTGTTGGAAATAAATTAAGTTCGAAAAAAAAAAGTAATTAGAGAAATAAAGTGATTAAAGAAATAAAATAATTAAAGAATTAAATACGCCGGGTTAGTGGGCTCGCTCCCATAACAAAAATTAATTTCAATTGACTTGAAAAAAATCGAGTCCTGAAAAATAATAGAACTAACTCACTACTTTGATGAAAACTATAACTGAAAACAAAGAGAATAATTAAATTTTTCTAATGATGGAATTAATTAACTTTGGTAAACTACTAATTAAATTAGCATGCAAATTAACATTATCGGGTAATCAACAGAGCATTCTATCTGAGAGAGAAGTGATTTTAAAATTAAGGTAAGCTTGACAAAATGAACAATGTGACGTCACTTTTATGTGACCAATTAAAATGTTTGAAAACTTGAATTAATCTAAAAACAGCGATGTCACTCTAATCCGAGACTTTCAATGGATTGTGATGATATCACAGATACTTCCAGTGGTGGTATGCACATGCGCGAACTGATAAGACAAAGGTCGCTTGTGGTCAGGGTGTGATGATTAAGTGTGATGTGGTCATCAGTTATCAGTAATGATTCACTTATCTTTCTGATTACATGCCATTTGAGTGTTCGACTTCTATGTGAAGGGATGGATTTTGTGGATGGAGAAGGTACCCAGGAAAAAAGGAAAGCTTGCCGAGAAATCTTGCCCGAAAATCGGGATATTTACGGGTGGACATCGTGTCAAACTGACGGAAAAGTTGCGAAAAATAGCGTGAGTGGAGTTACGTTAATTCGAGTTGTAAAAGTAAAAAATAACTCAATTAATGTGATTCCATTTATTGCTTGAGGATCTACCATGGGATTTGTTTCCTGCGGAGTTGCACTATTGTGATTCACACAACAGAAGGTAAGTTTCTTGTTTCATTTCAATTGATTGCATGCAAAATGATTCGTATAGTTAATTTTTTTTATCAAGTGTTGAGTGACTTAAAGTGTTTTATAAGTTTCATTGTGTGAAATGATAGTGAATGTAAAAAAAAATTTGTGTGTTCGAACGTATAAGCCAATGTTAACTTGAGAGTATCGAATTGATTTTAAATTTTGACGTTGGAAAATAAATTTCGATTTTTAATTTCAACATGGGGGAATTTTTAACTTTTGATTTTGACGTTGTAAAAAAAAAAAATTGATTTTTAATCTTGACATTGTAAAAATTTTAATTTTCAACTTCGACATTGTGAAAAATTTGATTTTGATTTTTAATGTATTAACGATCGAGTTTTCTCTTATTGGCAGAGTATGATTATTTTTCACTTAATGGTTGAAATTTTTGATCTGATGACTTGATGTTTGAAATTTTATTTAACAATTGAGTCTTAATGAATGGATGCATGTGTGTTTGAATGATAGTGAAGGGGTTTGTATGAATGTTTGAGGTTTCACATGAAAGTTGAGGGTAGAGTATAATCGGATAAAAGTAGTAAAAATCAATGTGTGGTCTATTGTGTGTGAGTAATTGACAGTCTTGTATGGTAATGATTATTTGTATCAATGTGTTCATTAATGTCGGGAATAAGAAGTCGTGTTGGTCGAGTTTGTTTTGGGGTCGAGGTAATTAAGTCATAGTAGATTAGATGAAAAATTTTGAAGTAGTGAAAAAGTTTAAAAATTAAGTTGTAAAAGCAGGGACATAGTTAAAAAAAAAACAGTAAAATTCGTGAAAAAACATGCAATGTCTAGAACTTTATAGAAATAATCAAATTCGGAAGTGTGGGCTTTTTTAAAATTGACTAATTACTAATTAAAATGGGATGGCAATTAAAAAGTCATTCATTACTCTGGGTCAGATGAGCAGCAACATAAAAAAATAATTTTCACTGAAAAAATTCCATTTCGGTTTGAAAAACTAATCCAAGTTGGAAAAAAAAAATAATTTAATTCGCGAAGTGTTCGACAAAGTTCTAAAAATGATATTGTAAAAGTATGGGGAAACTTAAAAACAGTAAAATTCGTTAAGAAGTATGTAAAGTCGGGAATTCCTAAATAATATTCTCATTCGATGGTGTGAAATTAATTAAATTCGACTAATTACTAATTAAATTAGCAGGTTAATAAAAAATAGTTAATCATTACATTGGGTCGGATTATCATAAACATAAAAAAAAATTAATTTTCATTGACAAAGTCCGATTTCGGCTTAAAAAATAAATTAAGTTCGAAGAAATAATTAAATTCGAAAAAAAATAAATTTCCATCAACAGATGGCAGCATCAGCGTTCTTTAAAATCAAAAATCATATTGAAATAGGTTACAAAAACTAAGTTGCAAAAATTATACAAAGTTCGAATTACAAAATAAATTAGCGTGCAAATTAACATCATCGGGTAATCAATAGACTGCGATACAATCTTAAATTATATTGTGATCACAATTAGCGTTTAAGAGCATGAGACACAATAGCGCAGTTGGTTTGCGCGTTTGTTTGATAAGTAAGAGGAAAACTTTTGGTTCGAGTTCGAACCCCGCTTCGGGAAATTGACAAAGTTCGAAAATAAAAAAAAAAGGAATTAAATTCGTTCACTCAATAGATGGCAGCACGAGCATCCAAAATAAAATTAAGTTCCTGAAAATTAAGAAAAAATAATAATTCCGTCGATAGATGGCACCACGATCGATTAACTCTGTAAAATAATTCAAAGTCCTAAAATTCGCGGGAAATATTCAGAAATTTGCGGGAAAAACCCTTGTAACCTTTCACGAAAATAATTCAAAGTTCGAAAATTCGCAGGAAAATATTCAAAATTCGCGCGAAAACCCTCGCGGCGGCCCTGGGGAGGCGGCGAGAGGTGGCTGTGGGAGGCACCCAGCACCCAGGACCATGTGCCGGGAGGTGGCTCTGGGAGGTGGCTGAGCCGCACAGCCGCCTGCCGCCGCAGAACTGTCCTTTTTCCCCTACTCTTATTTTTGTCCATCTCCCTTCGGGTTGCATTCGAATGTTCCAAGGGGGTGTTTTACCCCATTTATCGGGTAAATCAGTGTTTTCAATGCAAGGTGATATGAATTGGTTAACAAAAGTGATATGAATTGGCGCGACCACTTGGCGATATATCGCCAAGCTTTTGATCGCCAAGTATTTGACACCAATTGGCGAAATTTTTTTATTATTATTTAGGTTCAATTTGGCGCTGTTGGCGATATTTTGCGAAAAATCCACTGAATGATGTTAAAATCGACGATATTTAGGAGATTAATCATTGTAAAACATTTTTTTGCATTGTTTCGTAGCAAACTAGGGATACAAATGTTTGAATTGTTATCTTGCTCACTCCAAGCACTATTTTAGCACTTAAGGCATCTACTAAGAAATTTGCACGTAAAATTAAGTAGTGTGGGGTCCATATCAGATCTTTATATCACTTTGAAGGAATTATAGTTGAATAAAACTAAAATAGAGCATTTTTTCTGCTATATCAATTATTTTACAAATGAACTTTTAATTTTATACCACGGGCAAAGCCGTGCGGGTACCGCTAGTAATAAATAAATCTTTTCTTTAAAAAAATTCATAACTGAATCGAATTGCATTGATAGCAACCTTTAAAAGTTGGAAAGTGGGAACAAACTAAGTCTTTTGAGAAAAATGTCAAAAAAGTGTATTTTCATGCCATTATTCCTCCCCACAATGTAGAATAAAGTGCAATGAAACTTAAAAATACAGTAAAAGTTTTTTTGTTATCGGAGAGAGATGTTGTTTGGAAGGATGATGCATTGTAAACAGTGCTGGACATTCCTGACCCTGAGATGCATCAAGAGGACTGTATTAGAAAGATCTGCTTGTGATTTATTTCTTTTTTCAGTGTCATAGATTTCATCTGTATCATTATCAACCGAAGAAGGTTGTTAATGCAACCCATACTTTATTCTCTGTTCATACTTTTGCTTTCGGTAATCTACTCTTCTATCATTTTTCATGGATCTGGTTTCCGTAGTTACAATTTAATTTCGCATTATTAGTCTCCATTTCTAGTTCAAATATTATTCTTATTTTTATTTCAAAATGTAGCACATTCCATCGGATATTTAAAAAAAAAATTATAGCTACCACTTTCCCTACAAGAGACCAATCACATGCAAACAAAACAAACAAAGAACTCAGAAGCACAGCTCATTGTGTTGCATTACCATACACAAAATGAAACTGAGGTTGAGTCGTACACATTCTTGCATGTGATACTTTCGCTACGGAGGAAATCAATTTAGCGCAGCTTTATCTCGGTTTTTTAGTCTTTTTCAATAAATTTGAGAAAACTGTTTCCTATTATAAATATATAAATACAATATAAATAAATATATAAGTAATATATAAACATATAAATACAAATAAATAAATGAATTGAAGAGACCTTGGAATCCTTGGAACGTGAATTTTCACTGAAACGTGAAAATTAACGTTTCAGTGAAAATTCAGGGTCATTGAGCTACCTCTAAATATTGTTTAAATGAGCTAAAATTTTAGGTGATTCTTTTTTTCCCCAAATGGAACCAGATTAAGGGGTGAGACCACAATATTTTTGACCTTCGAAAATAAGGACCACCCTATTGCCCACACGTGCCATATTTGCACATACAAAGAAAATTAATTTAAACCAAAAAGAAAAGAAAAAAAAAAAAACTTCAGATTTGAGAAGAATTCTTTTTTTTTTTTTTAATTTAATTTTGATCTTTACCTTGTTACAATGTAAACGCACTTTTACGTGTGACCCTTCCGTAGTCCTTTAAAGATTTAGGCATAGGGTGGCCAATGCATGACCCGCGGCCACACGTGGCCAGCGAAGCTTGTTTTAAACACGATTTTTCTTTTTTACTTTCTCGCTTAATAAAAGTAATTTACTTTTCTGACAAAATGCAAGTTTTCAATAGACTGCTAGGTTAGAAGTGCAAAACATCGCGTGTGCCCAAAGATAGATCTCGCAGTGAGAATGAACAAGTTACCAGCCAAACTAGTCGAGTCATAAGAAACGACCGAATCCAGGACAGTGGTTGGAAAAACTACATTTCTTTTGCAGCGAACTACAACTACTTTTTTATAAATGTAGTTAACTACAACTACTTTTTTTTTTAATGTAGTGACTACAAACTACTTTTGAATTGTAGTCGCTACTTCGCTACTTTAAAAAAAATAATAATAATAAAAAGCATGCACCGTTTGATAATTGACGTGAAAAATTCGAAAAGTGGTTTGCATTAATAAATTACTGTCGGCCCCGCTTAAACGAATACTGTCGGTTCCGAGAAATTTTATTCGATTAAGCGGGGTATTTGATTACGCGGGGATCATTTTTTTACCTTTCCATGAAAATAACTTTTGTCTCAAAGCGCAATAATAACAAAAAAATAGCTATATAAAGGAAATAATTAATGTTATTGGTAAAATGATTTTGAAACAAGCAAAGTAAACAACAAAATAGTATAGTAATTGAGTATAAATATTGTACGGTCATATGAAAATCATAAAAAAGTAACTTACAACTTGTGTTGCAAAAAAATAGTTTTTCCTTGTTATTTTCTGAAACAGTTGGCAATAGCGGTTTGCTTGCTCAAGGTCTTGTGGGAACCCTTTTATTTGACATTTTTCTTAGAAAAAACTGTTGCTAAAGCTGACATATTATTCGATTAAGCGGGGATATTTGACATTGCGTCTATGGGGAAATGTTTGGTTCCGGACGGTTTTATTCGTATAAGCGGGGTATTCGTTTATCCGTTACCCGATTAAGCGGGGACGACAGTAACTCATTTGAATATGAAACACAACTGGGAATTGTCTTAGAATTTATTTGTTACTTTTCCTTTTTGTACCTTTTTTTTTTTTTTTTTTTGTAAAAATTTGTCCTTTTTAGATTCTTTTTTACAATTTTTACGAATATTCGCCAAAAGAAAGGATTCAAAAGTTGAAAGATTGAAAGAATTTAACCTTCAATTTTTTTTAAAAAATATTTAGGAACATGAATTTTTTTTGAAGGAATATTAAAATTATGATGCCAATGACATCAAACAAAAGAATGTGTTTCGTCAAAATGATGTATTAAAGATCAGCCCTTCTTTTTATATGTCTCTTATTTCTCATTGCGGTCCGCTGCTGTACTCGTGCAAGATTTGCACTAGTCAAAGTCGATTAAACCTTGTTTTTCCCTTCGTTCTCTTTTTTTTATTTTTTTTCTTTTATTTATTTATTTTTAATTTAAAAGTAGTTTTCAAAAATCGCTATAAGCTACTTTTTTTTTTATCTCGCGCTACTCACTACACTGTTAAAACTACGGGTGACGCAGGGGTGCCAATAGGAAAGCTGGGGTGGAAGCAAGGTGCCATGGGGTGCCATAGCGAATTAAAAATACTCTTTTCGTACCAAAAGGCTTTTCAGAAGGTGCCTAATGCTTATTCTAGAGCGCCATCGGCACCCTTCAGCTAGCGCATGCTCAGTGAGACATCTGAAAGGCACCCCTGATAGCCTGCGGCTGCGCATTGCGACTCCAAGGTCTCATCACCATCATCGACCATTTGAATTGCGGACATCTTGTTTACGTCGACACGGCAGAATTTTTGGTGCAGTGTTTTCATAGTCTTGGATTTCACCTTGAGTTTATTACAAAAATGGATTAATTCTTCGAATTCTCACGTAAGTACATGCATTTAATCATAGTTCTAAGATTTTCCAACATATTACAATTTTTTCAAATTGTTCTAACGGAAATTTATCTCTTCGTAGCGATTTTCTTTTGCCGCGTAGACACAGCCAACAAGCGGCAGAAAGCGAAGGAAAGGGAAAAAAATCATCTGCTTGACTCTTTCTTTCTTATTTGTTTTTAACATGCATATATGTATGCCATGATTTGCATTTTGTGCTTTTGTCTTTCGTTGGCGTTATTGATAACGAATGCTGAGTTCGTTATTACAAGAGCTTACTTTTTTTGTTCCCTCAGTTTAAATGAATAGATCCTTAAAATATTATTTCGATTTTTAATCTGTCGAGAAACTGGATGTTTAAAAACTGCTTTTCAAATACCCCTATCTTTTAGTCCTTTAGTTCAGATATTTAAATGTCGAACTATACATACGTATTTAATATGTTACTCTTGATTAAAACTTTAGAAGATAATGAAACGATTCAATTATTTATTGATAGAATAATACAACTGAATATTTTTTATTGTTTTTGAAAGGGATCCATCAAATACCCTCCCTCTTCATTTTCGGTACAGATAATGCAGTAGTAAATATCAATAGCATTTTAAAACTACTGAGTTGAATCCAAGTCATGAATTCTTTTAAAATATGTTGGAGAGTCTGAACTGTGAGAAAATGCCTTAAATTACAAGTTTCGATCATTTTCAAATCTGAATTCAAGGTGAAAATGTACCAAGACTTCATGAATAAAAACAATAAGTAAAAGTAAACACAATTGAAAAACAAGAACGCGCACAGCACATGGGGGATCTGCAATAGTGAACAGTGAGGGTGCCATTATGCTCTCCTATACGGCTCCTTCTTTCACCCGCGCTGCTCGTTGAATTGAGGGTGCCAGTTTTTCACCCAAGCCAAGGGTGAAATCTCGGCTCCCTACTGAGTGCCGCTGATGTTACAAGCGTTTCACCCCGGAAAGGTGCCAATTGCAACCAGTAGTTTTAACAGTGTACTCTACTTTTTTTTTGAAAAGTAGTGCGCTACACTACAAGCTACTAAAAAATGCTGCTTGTAGCGCGCTACTTCCGACCCCTGATCCAGGATGGAAGGTCCAAAACCAAAAGGTCTTATGTCTGGCGGACCTTTTGTCTGGGCCGTGGTGGCCCGATCGGTAAGGCGATTCCACCCGCATTCGTCTTTTCCGCTTATGTTCTTATTTCTTATCATCACCCTGAACTAGTCAACTAGTCATGCGTGAAATGCGATAAAGCACTGACGGTCGAAAAGCCAAGCTGTAGTCCGCCATTTGTGGTCAAGTATATGCCTCCATTCTTACCCACATTCTCATTCAGCCATTTGTGGTCTCACATAAACATTTTGACAAGGGTGAATCAGAAACCCATTTTAGTCGGATTGGTTGATTTTTTTTTTAATCGTTTTTTTTTTACTCTTTCGCGAACAATTATTCCTTCGTACCCATGAAAATGATTCTTAATTAAAATATGTGTTTACAAATGTCTCGTGAGTCCTTTTTAGCCGACTTTTCTGTTGAAGTTAAGGAAAAAATAAATTAATCAAGACGTGAAAGGTGACTTAACGCATCGGAAAAATATCGCATTATTTATTTATTTTCTTTTATTTATTTCTTTATTCATTTCGCAGACCATTTTTTTCTTGCAAAAATTATTCATTTAAGACAGCATTTATTATTTAATTATTTTTAAGAATTGGCAAATGATAAAAAATAAA
>JAXGGA010014825.1:0-30959 GCA_038373865.1 Uloborus plumipes | reverse complement strand
CATCGTACTGCATCTGCGGCTGACATTCGAGCTGCAGTTGGTACCGTCGTGACCCAAGGAACGGTAAGAAACTATATACTTCAAGGACAGCTCCAAGCCAGGCAGCCTGTAGCCGGTATTCCATTGACTGCAAACCATTGATTTTTCCGACGGCAGTGGTGCCACGACAGAGCTCACTGGAGGTGGGAGTGGAGATCTGTTGTAATTTTTGATGAAAACAGATTCTGAATTAGTGCCAGTGGTGGCTGTATATTGGTCAGAAGGAGGCCAGGGGACCGCCTGCATCCAAGCGGTTTACGGCCTAGACACACGGGACTCACACCTGGAGTTATGGTCTCTGGAGCAATTTCCTACGACTTCAGGGGCATTCTTGTGGTTATCCCAAACTCACTGACTGGAAATTTGTCGTCAGTCTGTTAATTTAACCAGTAGTACAGCCCTTCATGAGTAACATTCAAGGGGGCGTTTTCCAACCGGATAACGCTCGCCCTCACATTGCTGCTGCAACGCAATGTGCTCTACAGAGTGCTGACATGTTACCATGACCTGCAAAATCACCAGGTCTGTCTCCAATTGATAACGTATGGGATATCATGGGATGGCACCTCGAGCATCATCCACAGTCAGCAATGACGGTCCTAGTATTGACACAGCAAGTGCAACAAGCATGGAACTCCATACCACAAAGTGACATTCGGCACCTGTATAACATAATGCATGCACGCTTGCAGGCTTGCCTTCAAAATTCTGGAGGTTACACCCTCTATTAAATTAACATAATTTCACATTTGCACAGCATTTTCTTGAGTTTAAATTAGCCAGTGATTTTGTACATTTAATCAATTAAACATGTTAACTAGACAATTGCATTACTCAAATTTCATTACTCTACAGAAATTTTTTCTTGGTGTTAGGATTTTTTTTTCCGCCAGTGTATATGGGTCATTCCATGTCAAGTGTCCCAAATTTCGAGAAAATCCTCACTCGATCCCCTCCGATTTCGATGAAAATTTTTTTGGATGTACATATAAGACTTGCATGAAACCATACCAAATTATAGTTCCATAAGCCTTATGGTTCAGCCAAAAAAAATTATTTTATAAAGGCCTCTTTTCCGTGTTTTAAAAACAATGACCAAATCGTCAAGTTTGTGCTTTTATTGCTCGCGACCTAAGACGATTATCGGGCTCAAATTTGGTGATTCTGATCACTGTTTAGGATAGAATAGCCTACTTGTGTAACAAAAGCTCCATGCCCTGAAGATTTTTTGCAATTTTCTGCCAAAGTTTAAAAAATTGTATTTTGGCAAATTTTGACCATACGTTATCAGCTTATATCTGCTGAGAGAATGACTTTCTGAAGCTAATTCTTTCCTCGTTTGTAGCCTGATAGTTCGTCCGAAAGGTGTGCAAGTGGCATCTTGATAGCTCAAATAACTGCTGAATTATGGGAGTTGAAATTTCAGTCAAATTTCTTTTTTTTTTCAATTTTGTCTCAATTTCAAATTTGCAATATCTCAAAAGGGTCATCTTGAATTTCAACTTTCTTTACATCATTGGAAAGAACACACTTTTCTTAACTAAAAAACGTTGTTTTTATTTTTGAGACAAACCAGTTTCAAGAGGATATTGCAGATCAAAAATGTGTACGTGATTCAACGTGAAATCAAAGAAAAAAAGACATAGACGCAAAAGTTGATGTCAATTTGTTCTATTAAAATTTACAGGAGCTATTGTACTTATATTCTGATGAAAAAAAAAACATTTTTAGACATTTTTGAACTTTAGTTTTTGTGTGCGCAAAAACTCAAGAAATGGCAAAAAATAAAATTTTGTTTTAAAAAAAAAATAATTATCTTCTTATCGCTGCTATAAGAGATTAAGTCTTTTCCTATGTGTTATTTTTAAGCTCTTGAAACAGAATTTCGGATGATATGTCACTTGGCAAGGTGTCGTTAATATTTTAAATTCATAAAAAGCATTGTTTCCTTTTTCAAAAAAATAAAACTTAAAATAATTAATAAATGAGATACATAATAAATAAAATAGTTAATATGGTTTGTACGTGATAAAAAATATGTGTAATGGGATTGCAAAGCCATTATTCTAAAATAGTCAGTGGAGTTAGTGCAAAAATATTTCACTTCCGGATACCAGTCTGAAATTTTATGTGGGGCTTACATTCACATAGGAGGACAAAAAAACGCCGGGAGACAATTGATCGGAGGTCAAGGTCATTCTGCGATGACGTCATCAAAATGGCAGCTTTTACAGGTAAATACGTTCGTTTAACTGCTTAAAAATCCATCATAGATTCAAATATTGCAAAACTCAAATATATCATCTGAAAGCTCTTTTAAAGAGCTATTTAGAAATATATAATTTTTCTTTCTGAGGTCAAGGTCTCACCTGTAATGACGTCATCAAAATGGCCGCTTTTACAGGTAATTACGTTTGTTTAACTCCCCCAAAAACTCCATCATAGATTGAAATATTGCAAAACTCAAATTTATCATCTGACAGCTCTTTAAAAGAGCTATTTAGAAAGATTTAATTTTTCTTTCTAAGGTTAAGGGCCCACCTGTGATGACGTCATCAAAATGGCCGCTTTTACAGGTAAATACGTTCGTTTAACTGCTTAAAACTCCATCATAGATTGAAATATTGCAAAACTCAAATGTATCATCTGAAATCTCTTTAAAAGAGCTATTTAGAAAGATTTAATTTTTCTTTCTGAGGACAAGGTCCCACCTGTAATGACGTCATCAAAATGGCCGCTTTTACAGGTAAATACATTTGTTTAACTCCCCCTAAAACTCCATCATAGATTTAAATATTTCAAAACTCAACTATATCATCTGAAAGCGCTTTAAAAGATCTATTAAGAAAATATTTAATTTTTCTTACTGAGGTCAAGAGTCCACCTGTGATGACGTCATCAAAATGGCCGCTTTTACAGGTAAATACGTTCGTTTAACTGCTTAAAACTCCATCATAGATTGATATATTGCAAAACTCAAATATATCACCTGAAAGCTCTTTAAAAGAGCTATTTAGAAAAGTTTAAGTTTTCTTTCTGAGGTCAAGGTCCTACCTTTAATGACGTCCTCAAAATGGCCGCTTTTACAGGTAAATACGTTTATTCAACTCCCCTCAAAACACCATCATAGATTTAAATATTTCAAAACTCAACTATATCATCTGAAAGCTCTTTAAAAGAGCTATTTAGAAAGATTTAATTTTTCTTTCTGAGGTCCCACCTGTAATGACGTCATCGAAGTGGCCTTTTTTATAGGTAAATACGTTTGTTTAACTCCCCCTAAAACTCCATCATAGATTTAAATATTTCAAAACTCAACTATATCATCTGAAAGCGCTTTAAAAGATCTATTTAGAAAATATTTAATTTTTATTACTGAGGTCAAGGGCTCACCTGTGATGACGTCATCAAATTTGCCGCTTTTACAGGTAAATACGTTTGTTTAACTGCTCAAAACTCCATCATAGACTGATATATTGCAAAACTCAAATATATCACCGGAAAGCTCTTTAAAAGAGCTATTTAGAAAGATTTAATTTTTCTTTCTGAGGTCAAGGTCCCACCTGTAATGACGTCATCAAAATAGCCGCTTTTACAGGTAAATACGTTTATTTAACTCCCACTAAAACTCCATCATAGATTTGAATATTTCGAAACTCAACTGTATCACTTAAAAGCTCTTTAAAAGAGCTATTTATAAAGATTTAATTTTTCTTTCTATGGTCAAGGGCCCACCTGTGATGACGTCATCAAAATGGCCGCTTTTACAGGTAAATATGTTTATTTAACTCCCCCTAAAACTCCATCATAGGTTCAAATATTGCAAAACTCAAATATATCATCTGAAAGCTCTAAAGAGCTTTCAGATGATATATTTGAGTTTTGCAATATTTGAAGAGCTATTTATAAAGATTTAATTTTTCTTTATAAGGTCAAGGGAAAACCTGTGATGCCGTCATCAAAATGGCCGCTTTTACAGGTAAATACGTTTGTTATGGATTTTCAATTTAAAATTGTTATAACTTTTCAACTATTTTTCTTAGAAAATAAAACCAAGCACTATAAAATAGCTCTTTTAAAGCGCTTTCGGATGATATATTTCAGTTTTGCAATATTTAAATTAGAGATGGAACGAAGCTTCGGCCGGGCCGAAGCTTCGGCCAATTTGCCGAAGCTTCGGTCTGGCCGAAGCATGAGTTGTGATTCGGCCGCTTCGGCTGCTTCGGCCTGAAATTTATGCAGCGAATGAAAAACAAGTAAAAAAAGAATGCATGATAGGGTAAGTGCTCCAGTAGTCGGACAGTCTCCAGTAATCGGCCACAATGACATAAAACTCCTTATAAATAGTACATTTTTAATTCAAAATCAGATATGACGCATTCACACATTCATATACTTATCCTCAATCATCAACCATTGGTAGTTAAGTTTCGGGTACTTTTTCTTGAATTAGCAATGAGTCATTTCATTTTGAATGGTGTGCCCGTCATCCAAGATTGCGATTCTGCTTATTTTTCAGGTAAGATGATTCTGTGGCCGACTACTGGAGCATTTACTAGTGTTGACAACAGCTTGGATTTTAACACATTTTTTTTTTAAATTTCTGAAACAAGTAGATGATTCACTATCAGAATGGTTCATCCTAAAGTTTTACCTTGTTTTTGTTACTGTATTTATAGCTGAAAGTTCTAGGTTAGCCAAGATCAACAAAAGATCTCTTAAATGGCCGACTACTGGTGCTTTTACCCTACTGTTTTTTCGAATTCACCAAAAACTGACTCATTTTGCATTAAGAATATTAAGATAAATATATAACACAACGTAAATAGTAGTAGGTTGGGTAGTTCTATGGTATAATACATGATCATATCAGTTGTTTTATTATAAAACATCAACTGAACTGCAGACTACTAATTTGCAATACAAAAATAGTAATGTCGTCTTTTCTTGTACTAACAGTACAAAGCAAAAAAAAACTAGCTGTCGTGGCCGTCACGAAACTTTCTTCTATATCTATCTTATGAATTCCAGTTACAAAATAAAATACGTACTCGCCCGAATAATTGGAAACAGCTCCAATTTCCCAATTATCGTAATAACCCTGCAAATGCAGAATCAATGAGCGAAATTGGAAATCATTGCAAAAGCCTTGTTTAGATTAATTGCAAACATTTTATTTGTTAGTAAAAAGAAATTGGCAACAGTTAAAAATTTCAAATCATTGAAAGTTTTCAGCTGTTTTGATAATTAAATAGCGTGAAAGCGATTTTTTAATGAATTGATTTTTCGCATTGTTGACTAAGCGCAAAAATCACCCCACCCTCCCCCTGGGGCGATTGGCGCCAAAATTTAATCGATGCTTGCTTCCATATTGGGTTAGTGTTATTCCAAATTTCATTCAAATCTCTTCAATATTTCTCGAGATACAGTAGGTGCAATGACAAAATAAGCACTTTTGATTGCTCCACCCCCCTTTGAGATATTGACACACAAATTGAATCAGCGATTGTACTCAATAGGGTCTACGTATGGACCAATTTTCGTTTGATTCCGCCTGTTACTTCCTGAGATATAGCAATCACCCCCGCGCAGAACACGTGCGATTTCTCCATCCCCCTTCAAGATACTGACACACAAATTGAATCAGCACCTGTACTCTATAGGGTCTACCTATGGACCAATTTTCGTTTGATTCCGCTTGTTACTTCCTGAGATATAGCAATCACCCCCGCGCAGAACACGTGCGATTGCTCCACCCCACTTCGAGATATTGACACGCAAATTGAATCAGCACCTGTACTCGGTAGGGTCTACCTATGGACCAATTTTCGTTTGATTCCGCCGGTTACTTCTTGAGATATAGCAATCACCCACGCGCAGAACACGTGCGATTGCTCCACCCCCCTTAGAGGAATTCGCTAAACAAAGTCAGGTGCACCAGTTCACATGGTGGTACATATGTGAAAAAATTTTTGTTCGATTTCATGCAGTAGTTTTTGCTCTAGCGCGGCCACAAAAACTGGTCACACACATACAGACTCACACACACACAGACACACACACACACACAGACACTCAGACAGACATTTTCCAAAAATGGTCGAAATGGACTCAGCGCACCTCAAAACGTGCAAATCCGTCAAAATTCGACATTCGAAAATTTTCACGAAACCAATACTTTCTTCTATATAATAGATATAGAAGAAAGTAAAAAACAGAAAACTTTTAATTAGTGAAATTAATTTAAGAATGACTCAGTAAGCTGAAAATGTTCTGTAATACTAAGAACATTAAAATAAAAACAACCAAAATAAAAATAAACTATAATGAAATCAATTTAAGAATGCCACAGTAAGCTGAAAATATTGTGTAACGCTAAGAATATTAAAACACATGGAGAAAAGTATAAAACTCTGCGGAATTTATTATGCATTTAATCCAAAAACTTCAATATGTGCTCTAGCCGAAGCTTCGGCCGAAGCATCGGCCATTAGTTGGCCGAAGCTTCGGTATTCGGCGCTTCGGCCAAATGCCGCTTCGTTCCATCTCTAATTTAAATCTATGATGGAGTTTTAAACAGTTACATGAGCGCATTTACCTGTAAAAGCTGCCATTTTGATGACGTCATCACAGGTGGGCCCTTGACCTCAAAAAGAAAAATTAAATCTTTCTAAATAGATCTTTTAAAGCGCTTTCAGATGATATAGTTGAGTTTTGAAATATTTAAATCTATGATGGAGTTTTAGGGGAATTAAACAAACGTATTTACCTGTAAATCGGCCATCTTGATGACGTCATCACGTGAGTTCAGTACCCCTGATCAAGTGTCTCCCGGCGGTTTTTTGTTCTTATATATGTACATAAGCTCTGTACCAAATTTCACACTGGTATCCGGAAGTGAAATATTTCGGCTGTTTTTGTCGCTAACTCCACAGACTAAAAAGCGATAACGAAAGTTCTCGATAGTGTTGAATATTGCAATTATTTCCACCATGTAAATGATAACAATAGTGATTGAAAATATGATAAGTAGTAATTGAAAATCCATTCTTTATACTGCCGAGGATGTGTCTAGATATTCAGATTATGATTGCAATTTGCCCATAAACAAAAATGATGAAAAATGGGAAAATGCTTTTTATGACCTTGAATTATTAATGACCTACAACCTTGCCAAGTGACATATCATCCGAAATTATGTTTCAAGAGCTTAAAAATAACACATAGGAAAAGACTTAAGCTCTTATAGCAGCGGTAAAAAGAACATTCTTTTTGTTGAAAACGAAACTTGGATGCGCACACAAAAACTAAAGTTCAAAAATATCTAAAAATGGGTTTTTTCATCAGAATATAAGTGCAATAGCTCCTGTAAATTTTAATAGAACAAATTGACATCAACTTTTGCGGTCTATGTCTTTTTTTCTTTGATTTCACGTTGAATCACGTACAAATTTTTGATCTGCAATATCCCCTTGAAACTGGCTTGTCTCAAAAATAAAAACAACGTTTTTTAGTTAAGAAAAGTGTGTTCTTTCCAATGATGTAAAGAAAATTGAAATTCAAGATGACCCTTTTGAGATATTGCCCTTTGAAATTGAGACAAAATTGAGAAAAAAGAAATTTGACTGGACTTTCAACTCGCATAATTCAGCAATTATTTGAGCTATCAAGATGCTACTTGCACACCTTTCGAACGAACTATCAGACTACAAACGAAGAAAAAAATGTGTTTCAGAAAGTCATTCTCTCAGAAGATATAAGCTGATAACGTATGGTTAAAATTTGCCAAAATACGATTTTTTACCAACTTTGGCAGCAAATTGCAAAAAATCTACAGTGCATGGAGCTTTTGTTATACAAGTTGGCTATTCTACCCTAAACAGTGATCAGAATCACCAAATTTGAGCCTGATAAACGTCTTAGGTCGCGAGCAATAAAAGCACAAACTTGACGATTTGGTCATTTTTTCAAGACACGAAAAAGAGGCCTTTGTAAAATAATTTTTACTGGCTGAACTATAAGGCTCATGGAGCTATTATTTGGTATGGTTTCATGAAAGTCTTATATGTACATCCAAAAAAATTTTCATCAAAATCGGAGGGGGTCGAGTGGGGACGCCTCGTACACTTGACATGGAATGACCCATATATATATAAAGAAAAACAAGCAAAGAAATAAAAAATAATAGCCCTAAAAAAATAATACAAAGAAATAAAATCATTTGGTGTAGTTACTTAAAGTGTGGTTTGGTGTAGTTACTATAAAATAAGGTAAACACCTCGTTTTTCCAAAAATAAGATCGAAAATTAATGTTGACTTCGGTACCACTAAATATAAATTTTATGGGGGGATATTTCTTGGCAACCAAACTGACGTGGAGTTCATCTGGGGTCTCAGCGGCCCTGAAACGGTCTAGTGGAAGCAAATAGCAGTCGTGATTGCTGAAAAAATGTTGTTTTGACATCTTAAATTCAAATTATGTTTTTCACAGTCCTGAGTTGCAATAGGACCCCTCTCACATTTGAATATTTTTCCTCACACCAAAACAATCCAAAAATTGGCACCATGTTAATTTCAACTGAAAATCACATATATATTTCTTTTTCATTTCCGAAATCGAAGCCAGCTCTCGGGAACAAAAGAGCATGTTCACGAGGATTTGCATCAGATCTCACGATATTTAGCGCACTTCCTTTACTCTGAAAAAGAAGTGAACGCTATACAACGGTCCAGCAAAAGTAATTAGCAATCGTGATTGAACAATAAGTTAATAAATAAATAGCTTTAGAAGAATGTTTTTATGCTCTTTACATTTTCAACAAGCACGATTTTTTTTATTTTATTCATTGCGAAAATGTAGTGGTTTTTAAATGAAAAGGTACCGAACGGCATAAAAATGCAACCGCTTACAAATTTTTTATTCCGCTGTGGGAGAACATAGATGCGCCTTGAGTATCCAGTGTGGTTCAGAGCATGCGCAGAAGAGATCAGAGGCTATTACAACGAGCGCAGTCCAGTTGACGCGACAGTGCGTTTGAGGACAGGATCGCATTCAGATTGAAAAATTTGACGGTAGAGGAGCAGCGATGCTTTGTCCGATTTCTGACAGCGGAAGGTGCAAAACCTGTCGATATTCATCGTCAGATGGCGACCGTATACGGAAAAAACGGCGTTTTACACAAGTCAGTGAAAATATGGAGTTCCGGCTCCACATGTGTCCACTCGTCTCCAAGGTTACCCAAGCGGCACGGCTGTGTTCAAGTGGGAGCAGCTTGACCATCCACTTTACAACCCGGACATGTCACCCTGTGATTTCTGTGTGTTTGGGCCTTTGAAAAAGCATCTGATATGGAAGTGCTTCATTTTAGGCGACTAACTCAAGGACACTGAAGGATTGTGTCTCGTCACTACTACAGAAATTCTGGTAAAAAGAAGTTAGTTTATCAGTCGGATTTTAGTCCTCAGGCTTAAGGTGAATACTTTTAATAAAGTCTTCATTTAGAACCACAGTATCGTCTGGTACCTTTTCATTTGAACAACCCTAATATTTTACTTGAAAATGTCTTTCTTCACAACTCCAGAACTCGAATATGCAAAATTACGGTGATTTACAAAACTCCATTTTTCAGGTAAAATATTGCATTCCATGTGAGTGGCTGCTGTAGAATGTTTTCTTTTTGCTTCGCTGATGGATGAAATTCCGAGAAAGCAGTAGCGCACATAGACTTATGTACTCCTCCTCGCAAGATTTGCCCCAACCGTCTACTAAACTATTAAAAAAAAAAAAAAAAAAGGCTATTTTTCTGGATTGGTGCGCTCTCAAACCTCGTGAGCCACCCCTCGCTGCGGGTGTGCTATGTACGCCACTAAGAGTAATGTTTATTGCGGATTAACATTTGGATTTTTTAACGAGTGAATGTCATTACTTAAAAAAAAAAAAAAAACTTTTTTTTTTATACAATACAGTCAGACTTAGGGTCGAATTCAAGTGAAACACCATTGTAATCGCAACTGGAAGTCGAATTACATAGGAATCGCATCTCGTAGCGATTGCAACGTATCCAAATTTGGGAGTTTGCGATTGCATTGGTGAGTTGCGATCGTCCGTGTTTTACTTGAATTCCTGCCATAGGGTCGAATTCAAGTGAAACACCATTCAATCGCTTCGAGGCGATCGCAATTGACCAAAATTGCAATTGCTACTGGAAGTCAAATTACATTAGAATCGCATCGCGTAGCGATTGTAACGTTTCACTTGAATCCAAATTTAGGAATTTGCGATTGCATTGGTGAGTTGCAATCGTCCGTGTTTCACTTAAATGGACTTAATAGACAGTGGCCGCAGCGCCCCATAGAAATGGTCTCTCCCTTGAACTATTTCAACAAAAACATAAAATAATTGATTATTTTATGTTTTTGGTCAAACAAACAAAGCGAAATGCATAAAAGGGAATCAAAATCTTATTTTGGATCATTAAAATAAAAAATATTAACTGTAAATTTAACATTAAAATAAAAATACCTGCATAATGTACTTAACTACTTCCACATTTTTTATTAATATATTTTATTTTGCTCCTCTTTTTCTACGAAACTCCTGGAAGCATTTAAAATATTTTCAAATTATAAACAACTTGAAACGCATTAAAAATACTGGCAGCGGAGCAGCCCCCTCTATGCTGTGCCGCCCTTAGCACTAGACTGAAAAATTGAGCAATATTTTTTGAAGAGGACCCCATGAAATAGTTCAAGGGAAAGGACCATTTCTATAAAGGAAGATTCCATAGTTTTCTTTGTTGATTAAAATTGATTCGCTATACACGACGAAAATGTTTCATTCATTGTGAGTTATCAATTTAATGTTACAGAGTTTACGCGTAATGAAAATCAACAAGAACACCGGCAAACAATAATAATAAGAAAAAAGAAAGAACAAACATTACCATATTTATAAAGCTTTCAAACCGTTTTTCATCAAAACATATCGACGTTGCCATTTTAAAAGAAATTGATAAAGCAGAAGATTCTAAATGTATTTTTACTATCCATGTATATTTGACGTTCATCATTAAATATTTTATTTTTAAACATATTGCAGTTTTAACATTAAATAAATGACGAAAACTTACTCTTTTTATTATTATTATTTTATTTCCTTCGATAAAATAAAGCAAACGATTTTTTTGTCTTCGTATTTTTTTTTGTCTGGCTGACTCGGTATTGCAGGTAGAATTTTCTTTTTCAACTTTTTTCTTCTGTTTTAAAAATCTTATCGTTTTTTTAACGTACAACAAAAATGTTGGTTGGAACGGTGGTGTGGCTAGAGCGGACGTGGTCAGAGCGGACACATAAGATTTCGTGGTCAGAGCGGACACTGCGAAACTCATCGTGGTCAGAGCGGACACATTTTTTCCCCATCATGGAACAGATAAAGGGTGCAGATAAATAAGTAAATAAACACTTCTAAAAATCACAAATATAGTTTAAACCAGTATTTTAAGGCAATTTTACAAAATGATAAGCTGCGCATGCGCAACGCATCTCAAATTTTTCGCCAAACTAGTGAAGATTCATTTTACGATGTGCGCTCCAACCAAATGTAAACTAACGGCAACCCCGCGTGGTATCAGCTTTTCGCCGAGTGTATTTTTTTCGTTGCTTATTGTTTTTTACTTTTTCCAAAGAAGATTTTTCTTTTTTTTTTTAACTAATGTTTTAATTTAGAAAAAAAGCGGGAAATGACTCAACATCAATTTTTTAAAAAAAGCTGATTTTTGGAAAACGAAAGCAAATTGCTATGGATTATTTTGTGTGACTTTTCTTTCGTGTTTTTTTAATTGTAACGAAAATCACATGCATTTATCCTAAAATTCCGAAACATGTGTATTCTTCTCTCTTTTTTCTTAACATAAACTCCCATGAAGTAGTAAAAGATGGGAAACATTTGAAGATTAAGAATGAGAGTATTTGTTCAAGAAAAATGATTTTATGTTGTTTTTTTGTGTTGTAACACCAGATTTTTTCTTTTTTTTTAAACATATTCTAAGAAAAGAATAATTACCTTCGGGTTTTAAAGTAAAGAAATTTTAGCAAACTAGAAGCACAAACATGCAAGAACGTGCAAACACGTGTTTTGAAGTTGCAAGGAACACCTTTTTCAATGCAAATTCTTGAACCTATAGTTAAACATACATATTTAAAAAAGAAAAAAAACAAGCTGTGTGTAACTTTTTAAATTACAACAATTATGTAAAATGAACTAAAATAAATTAAAATGCAAAATCTTGCATACATGTGGTTTCGAGTTCACACGAAAACCTTTTATTAACCCTTTACACATATTCTTTTACACATACCCAACTCATTCCTAATTTATTTTTTCGGTGTAAACGGTGTTGGTAATCATCTACAACTAAACATTCTTTTCCTTTTTTGTAGAGAGTAATTTTGTTGAAATGGCTATGGTTCCATCACAGATTTTTTCGACGATATAAAACGACATACACACTTCAGGAACGAACATGTACTGTACTGAGAAAATGGCCAATTTCCAAAATGATAAGCTGCGCAACGCATTTGGCTTCAATACAGCTGCGGCGACTCAAAATTCGCCAAAGCTAAGTAGCCAAGCTGGGCGAACCATGTGACATAAACAATATGGCCGCACGCTGTTAACTAATATTTTAAATTGTCCTGAATAAACATTTGACTGATTAGAGAAATAACACAACAGGTGCTAGAATGTCCGCTCTGCCCATCCAGCTCCCCTCACGTGTCCGCTGTAACCACTGTCCGTTCTGGCCACGTCCGCTTTGGCCACGTAACCGTTGGAACAGGGAAGCTTTTAATTCACATTCCATACTGTTTAGGTATTAGTCGTTAATGAAATAGGAGTGTTGATTTTTAACTCATAATGCATTTTTCTGAAGGTAAGCGCCACCTTGTAATTATTTTAGGCAGGAATTCAAGTGAAACACGAACGATCGCAACTCACCATTGCAATCGCAATAAATGCTAATCGCACTGACGTCACTACGGGTGGAGCCAATAAGAGCTCACAAGCAGTCAGCGATCTCCTCTTATTCGCCAAGTAGGCTGTGACGTTTTATCTAGCTCGTTTTTCATAGGCAAACGTCACGATGTTTTTACCAAGAAACGTTCTAATGTAATTCACTTCCAGTAGCGATCGCAAATTGCAATCGCTACTGGAAATGAATTACATTAGAACGTTTCTTGATAAAAACATCGTGACGTCAGCGTGACGTTTGCCTATGAAAAACGAGCTAGATAAAACGTCACAGCCTACTTGGGGAATAAGAGGAGATCGCTGACTGCTTGTGAGCTCTTATTGGCTCCACCCGTAGTGACGTCAGTACCAAGTTAAGTTGCATTAGCATTTATTTTGCGATCGCATCGAAGCGATTGCAATAGTGTTTCACTTGAATTCCTGCCTTAGATTTTAAGCCTTAAAAGTTATTGTTATTTCATTTTGTTAGGTTAGTTCTGCATGGAATATATATAATTATCTCTTTTTGCATTTTGAGTTCTGTGTGAAGTTAAAAAAGTTCCAGTAAATAATTTATTCCGGTAACTGATCCTTTGTGAAAAAAAAACTGCAAAATGTTTCATTTAAAATAAGCACATAAAGACGTAACTTTTTGGACTACACTTACAGTTTATTGAACGCTGATTACTCGTTTTCTGGTTTGTCTATGTTGTTTGAAAGAAAAAAAAAACGAATTTTAACACCTTGAACTTAAATTACGTTTTTTGTAATCGCGAGTTGCAATAGAACCCCAATCACATTTAGATTGTTTCCCTCACATCTAAAAGCATCCTATACCGGGTGAGTTTGATCGAATCTGCAATACGAAAAGGGGTGATAGAAGAGCCCAAGTGGAGTATAGAACCACCCATTAGCGGTGTCAATTCTTAACCGTAACCGAGTAATATTATATTTAAGAAAAATTCGCAAAAAAGACAAAATTTTGAGAAAAAGACCAATTTCTGAACTTCCTGTCGGACCAACATACAAAATAAGTACATATTTGGAAAGAGCAGACAAAATCCTTTAAAATGACACTTTTTTCATCAAGATAGTCGCACTTCACAGTGACTTACAAGCTTTCAAACACTGGAAACACTCAAAAGTGAAATTTCATCAAACTTTTCAGTCAAAAATTTCAGAAACAACCGTATGAGCTATAACCGGTCAAATGCACCAAAAACTTTCCCATTTCACTAGCTTTCAGATGATACAACAGAAAATCATATTGGGCTTCAAGTTCAGCAGATATTCTGGCTTTTGTTTGAAACAGTATGAAAATCGCCCTTTGTCAGAATATGGAAAACAGCAAAAAGTCAGACTTTTATGTTCTAAATTTTCTATTTCATGTAAGCGTACTGGTTTATTTATTCAAGAAAAGGAAAATTTTATAACTAAATATTAAATTGTAACACTTTATTAACCCATTATTGCCTAGCGTCCCTTTTTAGGGACGGTCCAAAAAAGGGTCTGAATTTCCCTGAAATGAACATTTCAACCAAATAATAGTGTTCAATTAGTACCTTGGTATTGTTTCAATTCGTTATTAATAGATTGCAGCACATAACCATTATAAAGTGTGTTCTGTAGCAGTTTCAATATGATCTTTATCAAAAATGACACCGTTCACAATCTGAAGAAAAAAAGCTAAGTTTTCAAAGTTATTCTCAGCTTCGCAGTTTATGTTAATTGGTGATTTTATTTCTTCTTATAAAATGTCTATTTAAATATTATATCGTAGGCAGAAAAAAATTTTAGTAAAAAAAGTATGTACCCTCTGGGGTCTATCGTAACTTTTAAAGGACGATTTTTTTTTTCCTTAATAAAAAAAATATTTTTACATAATATTTTTTTATTATTTTTCGTGCCCATTAAACACTGAAAGGAACCAGTATACAAAATATCTTTGGAAAAAAAATGTCAGGCATTAATGGGTTAAGTTAATAATCACAACAGAAGATAACAACACGTAGAAACAAAGGAAGCATTACTTTAACGCTCTTTTCACAAAGAAAAATTCAAAATTAAATAAGTTACACTAACATCTATGAATACATTTACATGTAAACAATCCTCAAAATTTCCCAGAGCTACTGAAATTATCATCCCCCACACCGGATAGATGCCCTTGGCCTTTTAAGAGCAAAAATTACCGTCGCTCTCAATGAAATTTCATTTCTCATTTTTGCTACTGCTCCATCAAGCCAAATGCGCAAGTCCTGCAAACTGGTTGCATCTGAGCAGTAAACTGCTTGTTTCAAGAATCCCCAAACAAAGAAGTTCACTGGCGTCAGGTCTGGTGATCTAGGTGGCCAAGGAATAGGACCCAAATGACAGGATGAATGGACTCAATGAAATGAAATTTCATAGAGAGCGACGGTAGTTCTCGCTCTTAAAAGTCCAATGGCATCTATCTGGTGTGGGGGATGACAATTCCAGTAGCTCTGGGAAATTTTGAGGATTGTTTACATGTAAATGTACTCATAGATGTTAGTGTAACTCATTTAATTTTGAATTTTTCTTTGTGAAAAGCGCGTTAAAGTAATGCTTCCTTTACATACTAGTTAAAGATTCCATTGATTAATATAAATTAATCAACGACACCCACTGAAGATGACCGCCGCAGTTGCGATCGAAACGTATGGATTAAAGCCATTTAGACCACGGCACAACAGCCCGGAATCCTTAACTAGTATTTACTCCGGCCGTGAAAGCCTTCATTCTTACAATGCTTCCTTTGTTTCTACGTGTTGTTATCTTCTGTTATGATTATTAACTTAATAAAGTGTTACAATTTAATATTTAGTTATAAAATTTTCCTTTTCTTGAATAAATAAACCAGTACGCTTACATGAAATAGAAAATTTAGAACATAAAAGTCTGACTTTTTGCTGTTTTCCATATTCTGACAAAGGGCGATTTTCATACTGTTTCAAACAAAAGCCAGAATATCTGCTGAACTTGAAGCCCAATATGATTTTCTGTTGTATCATCTGAAAGCTAGTGAAATGGGAAAGTTTTTGGTGCATTTGACCGGTTATAGCTCATACGGTTGTTTCTGAAATTTTTGACTGAAAAGTTTGATGAAATTTCATTTTTGAGTGTTTCCAGTGTTGGAAAGCTTGTAACTCACTGTGAAGTGCGACTATCTTGATGAAAAAAGTGTCATTTTAAAGGATTTTGTCTGCTCTTTCCAAATATGTACTTATTTTATATGTAGGTCCGACAGGAAGTTCAGAAATTGGTCTTTTTCTCAAAATTTTGTTTTTTTGCGAATTTTTCTTAAATATAATATTACTCGGTTACGGTTAAGAATTGACACCGCTAATGGGTGGTTCTATACTCCACTTGGGCTCTTCTATCACCCCTTTTCGTATTGCAGATTCGATCAAACTCACCCTGTATATTGTATCCTATGAGCGGCTCCATTTTATTTTCAGCTCAAAAATCACATTTTTTTTTTCATTTCAAAAAACAAACTCGGCTGTCCCCAATATAAGAGCTCCCGACACGCAACTAAACGAGCGGCAGCGAAAACATTAAAACGCTTAACGAAGTATTCTTTACCATTGGTTATCGTGTTTTCGAGATTTTGCCTCAGATCTCTTTTTACGCATTCCCTTACGACTTACGAGTGTTCTCACGATTTTCATCGCACCTCATTTGCGCTGAAAAAGCTGCGAAAGCCAACTATGGGGGAATGAGAACAAATAGCAACCGTAATTTCTCCGGGGAAAGAAAAAAAATAGTTATCGGTACTATTGAGGATTTTTTGTGCACGAAAAAAATAATATTGATTTTGACATTTATTAAAGTCAGGTTTTGAAGATATTGTCGGCCCTGCTAAATCGGGTACCGATAAACGAATACCCCTCTTATACGGATAAACTTCCCGGGACCGAATATTTCCCCATGCCATAGGCCGCAGTGTGAAAGATCCCCGCTTGAACAAATACCCCGCTAAATCGAATATAATTTCTCGAAACCGACAGTATGGCATTTGACTCCGTCTTTTTTCATAATGGGAGTGTTTCCTTCAGGCAAATGTACAACTTTTTGTCACTAGCATTGACAGAATAAGCAAAAAAAAAAAAAAAAATCAGTGTTTTCATTTTTCAAAAGTTTAAAAAAATTTTTTTGTCAATGTTCAACTTTTAAACGATGAGAGGTCTCGTATGACGTCACAAGAGGAGAAACTTTAGCGTAAAGCCAGACCGACGCTTTAGTGAATCTCAAGTAACCCCAGCTCCGCAATAATGACAACTTCAACCTCCAAAATGGCGGCTAGTCTATAAAGAAACCTTGCTTGGAGCGTTTTGTGCACTTGTGTCGTCAGCCAGAGAAATGAAACAGCGACTGAGCGTCTTTTAAGATGACATTTTAAGAATGAAAATGAGCCAAAGAAAAAAAAAATCACGCTATGTTTTCTACCGATCTTTGTTTAGAAAAAATATTTGAAAAAAAATGGGAAACTCCTTACATTGTTCATTTTTATGTAGGAGTGATGCGCAGAGGAAAACCGAAGACGGGGTTCACAAGTTGGTCTTCTTTTTAGAGCTTGAATCATCACCTTGCAGAAGTGAAATACATCACCAAATTTAGAAATTATCCAAAGAGGTATAGTCTGTGGAGTTAGCGTCAAAAACAGCCAAAATATTTCACTTCCGGATACCAGTCTGAAATTTTATGTGGAGCTTATATTCACATAGGAGGGCAAAAAAACGCCGGGAGACACTTGATCGGAGGTCAAGGTCATTCCTGTGACGACGTCATCAAAATGTCCGCTTTTACAGGTAAATACGTTCGTTTAACTGCTTGAAACTCCATCATAGATTGAAATATTGCAAAACTCAACTATATCATCGGAAAGCTCTTTAAAAGAGCTATTTAGAAAGATTTAATTTCTCTTTCTGAGGTCAAGGTCCCACCTGTAATGACGTCATCAAAATGGCCGCTTTTACAGGTAAATGCGTTCATGTAACTGTTTAAAACTCCATCATAGATTTAAATATTGCAAAACTGAAATATATCATCCGAAAGCGTTTTAAAAGAGCTATTTTATAGTGCTTGATTTTATTTTCTAAGAAAAATAGTTGAAAAGTTATATTAATTTTAATTAGAAAATTTATAAAAAAGACAATTTCTTTGTATTTTCCGACTTTGAGGTAAAAATTTCGCTATGATGCATGCATTATAAAAAATGTTTCCAATTTTATCACATTTAAGAATAAATTAGTAGAACTACGTACTAATTATCGGTATTTTATGTAGATATTGAATGTAACAGACTAACAGATTTTGCAATGCAGAAACAAGCAGAGCCAAAGCTCCTAATGAAGCTGAGATGTAACTAATATCGTCATCAATAATTGTGTCAAAAATGTTTCCGTTTTAATTATATAAAAGAAATATGAAAAAAATTCACAAACCCTGAAATAACAATGAATAAATTACTAGAACTAATATCATGCAAGTGCAAAGAAATGTGTACTCGATGTAGATGTATCAAATCAGGTCTAAATTGTACACTTCTTTGCAGTTGTGAGGGCCAGTGCAATACCTGAAACGTTCCTAAAAAAATTCAGTTTTCCTTGTAACAGAGTTAATTTTTTTGTATTAAAACGTGTATTTTTTCCGTATTTCTTTTATATAATTAAAATGCAGGCATTTTTGACACAATTACTGATATGACGATATTATTAGTTACATTTCAGCTTCATTAGGAGCTTTGGCTCTGTTTGTTTCTGCATTGCCCTGCTAAAAATGACATGTAGAGATCAATAGAAAAATCTATTGATATCGGTAGAGTTCTATTGATATGAATTGATTTCTATAGATGTCTCTATTGGTATCGATAGAAGCTATTGATACCTGTAGTCTATTCTGCAGTGCTAAGCGCAAAAGTCGTATCTACAGTCGAGCTCAAACTGAGATATCACCCTTTAAAGTTTTGCGCCACCATGTATTTGATTCAGATGAAACTTTTTCAAAATATTTTTAAAAATATTTCCCGTTCTCAAATGACCATATAAGTTTGTATTTAGGTAAAATACGTCACAAAGAGCCACCTGGTGGCGATAACTCAATTTTGTTAAAAAGTGCAGATACCACTTTTGTGCTTAGCACGGCAGTATTGACCATAACCTCAATGGATATCCATAGAAGCCCTATAGACATCAATAAAAATTTGGTCAGTAGGAAAGCATTTCAATGGATATCAATAGAAGCTTTAATTGACATCAATAGAAATCCGATAGGTTATACTAATTCCAATTGATATCTGTAGAAATGAAATCGTTAAGTTTAAACTTAAGTAGTAAGTCTCGGTAAAATTAGTGAGCTAGGAAAGTTATTAATAATAATAATAAAAAAAGCAGATGATTTTAAACTTTGTAAATAAAGATAACTATAATTTTAAAATAATAAACTTCGACTGAAATTTTAACTGATAAAATTTCTGACTTTTTAAAATCTGATATTACAGATTCATAGATTATGCTAGTCATTTTTTTTCCTTTACGTTTGAAAAAAAATCAAGTTTTCTTTCAAATCATCACAGACATATGGTTCAACCATTCATTTCAAAGATATTTTTTTAAAAAGATAATTAAAGAAAAATACATTTTTATTCTTTAAACTGGATACAAAAAAAATTGGCCTCTTCATGTGTAAATTGTGCGTTGTGCGCATTGTGAAAAATGGAGCATTTGAAGTTCCATAAATAAGTTTGTCTTTAATCTAAGAATCATTATTTTGAGGGTCTTTTCCATACATTTCCATGTGATGCATAATGAGTCTCGATGCATATCCATTAAAATTTGAGACTTTAATGTAGTGTTATGCCCTGATATGTACAAAATCTTTGTGCTGTAGCTAATTAATGCTATTTTATACGTAAATAAACAGATAAACTCACTTTATCTACCAGTATGTTTGCTATCTTAGCTACATTAAGAAGATTTTTGCCTCCAGCTCGATCATTGGCTGTTCCTAACTGCGGAGTCCCCAATAAGGGCGTAACTGCAATCTTAGGATGATCTGATCGAGCTGTGGGTGCATTTACTTCAGCATATATCATTTTTGTTCGGCTGGATATTTTGCACATCACTTGTGCAATGACACACCACCTTGTTTGAGTAGTTCTATCCCTAGTAAAAATGACCCATAGAGATCAATAGAAAGAATTTGTATGGGGGAAATGGATTACGGATATCAATACTGATAAATCAGTAGAGACCTATTGATATCAGTAACGAACAAAACAAGATCCATAGCATCTTTCAGTGATATCCATAGAACAAAACCGTAGGATCTATAGATATCAATAAAGATCCATAGCATCATAGAATTTAAAAAAAAATGTACGGGAAATGGCAAACGGATATCAATAGAGCTAAATCAGTAGAGGTCTAGTGATATCAGTAGAACAAAACCGTAGAATCTATGAATATCAATAGAGATCCATAGCATCTTGTTCAACTGATATCAGTAGACCTCTACTGATTTAGCTCTATTGATATTCATTGGCCATTTCCACGTACATTTTTTTTATTGATCTCTACGTGTCATTTTTAGCATGGGTTCCAGTTTAAAACTCTAAAATGCAGAGTAATAAACTATAAAACTAGCAATTATACCGTTTATTACTGTAAACTAGCAATTCTATAGTTTACTACTGTAGAATTATTAACTTTACAGTTTATTACTGTAAAAGTAGCAATTTTTGCAGTTTCTTATTATAAAATTAGCTGCATTATACTATAAAAAGAACACCTATTTTTTAGAGAGTACTAAACAGTTAATAAATATTTGAAAGGACTTTCCTGAATTTTAAATGCATAAAAAGCTCATTATTCTGACCGTTTCTCCTTTCCATTGAAAGGGAAAAAAACGATTGTTGAGAATAGAAAATGAGCCTACTATTTTTAGTTTCATTTCTAGTTTAATTTCTTTCTTTCATTTATTTATTTTTGTTTTTGCTGTATGGATTAGATTAAAAGCATCCATAGACAGATAATTCGAGTTGTTGGTAGATCATTTGTTTCTACGCATATTTATACAAAGTTATTTATGCTTTTCGTTTACATCACGCAGCGTACGTTACATGAAGTAATATAATAGCAGAAGAATAAAGAGTGGCTGGAAAAGCGCACACGCCCCGTTGCATGTTCCAAGTCAGTTCATCAGAGAAATGTTTCATAACGAACACTAAATTCTCCCGCCATAATTTGTGAAGATTGAATTTGTTCTTTTCGCCAAAACTTAACTCAAATTGCACAACATGTATCCTGTGTTAAAACTTGTTCCTAAATGTTTCGGAAAAACATAAATAGTTCAAGGCAATAAGTCACAAGAAGGTAATATTAAACTTCTCGTAGTGTTTTGTTTTTAATAAAACAAACGTTATTTAGTTGTTTAGTATTTCTAAAAAAATACTTAAATAATTCCTTTTTAATATTCTTTTTTTCCTTAAATACTTTTAACAGTCCTTTAAACGAATTTTCTGATAGAATGTGTTTAGTCAGCCCTAAATAAGTATTGATAGGATTACAACGCCACATTTAATGCTTTAAGCACCATTATGGGACACATGTGTCTCCTAAGTAGGGCTGCGACATCGATGTCGATATTTTGGAAACATCGATGTTTTTGCGAAACCATCGATGTTTTTACCATCGATGTTTGAGGGACGATGTTTTTCCAACATCGATGTTTTGGGTTCAATGTTTTTTCCGATGTCTATGTTTTATAATCCAGCAAAAAAAGCTTGATAAAAAATATGCGATATGCAGACACATTAAGAAGTTTTCATCCTTAGTCAGAAGTTTCAGTATTAATCTTATTAGAAAACATTTTCTATGATTATTATCAATGTTTTGCTCTCGATGTTTCAGAAATAATCTTATTTCATTATTATTCTTTATGTGAATATTTTAGATTTCAGTAAAAAAAATGAACAAGATATGCGGCCAAAAGTTATAACGTTAATAAGCCGTTACACTATCAATCTCGTTAGAAGACGTTTTTGATAGTTACCATCGAAGTTTTAGGTCGATGTCTTTCAATGATCACTGTTTACGCGTTTTTTTTTTCTTTCGATGTCTGTTTTACACTTCAGCAAAAAGCAATAAAAATATGCAATAAAAAATTCATCTTTAACAGTAGCAATATCTATCGTTTTGAAATAGTTTTTTAAAAAAATTACTACCAATGATTTACGGTGAACGATTTTTAAAGATCGTTGTTTTTGTTTTGATTAGATTTTTTTTTCCATAACGGTGTTTTACATTTCACGAAAAAAGTTTCATGAAAATATGCGATAAATAAAAGTTATACAGTTAATCTACAGTTGCAGTATCTATCTCACTAAAAAAGTTTTCTGTAATTGCTATCGATATCATAGGGTTGATGTTTTTCAGGAGACAAAAGATAAATTTAATTGAGTGATATAAAGAGGCGCAATGTATTCGAGAGTTACTTTTTTCTGTACATTTAAATGTGCAAGTAATTTCTATAAAAAGAAGATCGATGTTTTGAAACATCGATGTTTGAAAACATCGATGTTTTTCAGTCGATGTATTAATACCATCGATATCTTTATTTCGAAACATCGATGTCTTGAAACATCGATGTTTTGCCTTCAATGTCGCACCCCTACTCCTAAGCTCAGTTATAAATTGTCAGATACAAAAAAATCGTAAATTGTACTATATCTTTTTTTTTTTTTTTGAGACATCAAAACCTTAATATCAACAAAAAAAAAGGAAAGAAAAGTCAGTCTTCAAAAAATATTCTGTTAAAAGAAAAGAAAAAAAAAAACCCTGCAAATTTCCAGATTCTACATCAAAACGTGGTCCGTAAAGGGTTAATATTGTTCGTTTGAACCCGCAGTTGATGTGCGGATTTGACCGACATTGACTGTCAACTGCAGATTTGACTGATACAAGCATTTCACTTGTTGTATCTGGGCACAAGGGCACGCACAGGGCAGTGATCCAGAGGGCAAAACATTTCAACTAATTTTGGATTGGAATGAACTGAATTTGAGCTATATCCCTTCACTAGGTTATGAAATACACTCTAAACTTTCAAAATATGTAAAAAAATGTGCGAAATAGCCTAATTTTTAAAATGTACTTTTCCTACTTTTTCGTATTTTTTAATATTTTGCTATTATTTCCCTTCTATCTTTTTCTAAGAACTGACTGCGGTCTCTGCAGAATACATTTTGTTAGATGACTATCAAACGCACGCAATTACTTGTAGCATTAATTAAAAATGTAAAAATGCATTCAACGAAATGTAACTTCCTGGATTCTTAAGAGCGCTGATGTTGCAGGAATTAATGCAAATATTTACAAATTGGAGCCTTAGTCGGCAAAAGTCTTTGTTGCCTCGTTTCCGCCTAGATAAAATGAAAAGATACCCGACCGAAATTCACACGAGGATCATTAACGTAAGGATGGTGAGTCCTCTTCACAGATATAACAACTATCACGTAGTCCCCCTCTCACACACCCGCCCCCCCCCCCCCTCCCCCCCCCCCCCACCCCCCACCCCCCCCACACCAATCATTGCACACACACCAACAAACCCCCCCCCTAAATTTATATTTTCTCACCCACTAAAGTTATTATTCGGTCTTGGTCTGAGAATAACGGTAGCTAACTTTTTGATCTGCAATATCCTCTTGAAACTGGTTTGTCTCAAAAATAAAAACAACGTTTTTTAGTTAAGAAAAGTGTGTTCTTTCCAATGATGTAAAGAAAGTTGAAATTCAAGATGACCCTTTTGAGATATTGCAAATTTGAAATTGAGACAAAATTGAAAAAAAAAGAAATTTGACTGAAATTTCAACTCCCATAATTCAGCAGTTATTTGAGCTATCAAGATGCCACTTGCACACCTTTCGGACGAACTATCAGGCTACGAACGAGGAAAGAATTAGCTTCAGAAAGTCATTCTCTCAGCAGATATAAGCTGATAACGAATAGTCAAAATTTGCCAAAATACGATTTTTTAAACTTTGGCAGAAAATTGCAAAAAATCTTCAGGGCATAGAGCTTTTGTTACACAAGTAGGCTATTCTATCCTAAACAGTGATCAGAATCACCAAATTTGAGCCCGATAATCGTCTTAGGTTGCGAGCAATAAAAGCACAAACTTGACGATTTGGTCATTGTTTTTAAAACACGGAAAAGAGGCCTTTATAAAATAATTTTTTTTGGCTGAACCAAAATGGAATGGCTTATGGAACTATAATTTGGTATGGTTTCATGCAAGTCTTATATGTACATCTAAAAAAAATTTCATCGAAATCGGAGGGGATCGAGTGGGGATTTTCTCGAAATTTGGGACACTTGACATGGAATGACCCATATACACTGGCGGAAAAAAAAATCCTAACACCAAGAAAAAATTTCTGTAGAGTAATGAAATTTGAGTAATGCAATTGTCTAGTTAACATGTTTAATTGATTAAATGTACAAAATCACTGGCTAATTTAAACTCAAGAAAATGCTGTGCAAATGTGAAATTATGTTAATTTAATAGAGGGTGTAACCTCCAGAATTTTGAAGGCAAGCCTGCAAGCGTGCATGCATTATGTTATACAGGTGCCGAATGTCACTTTGTGGTATGGAGTTCCATGCTTGTTGCACTTGCTGTGTCAATACTAGGACCGTCATTGCTGACTGTGGATGATGCTCGAGGTGCCATCCCATGATATCCCATACGTTATCAATTGGAGACAGACCTGGTGATTTTGCAGGTCATGGTAACATGTCAGCACTCTGTAGAGCACATTGCGTTGCAGCAGCAATGTGAGGGCGAGCGTTATCCGGTTGGAAAACGCCCCCTTGAATGTTACTCATGAAGGGCTGTACTACTGGTTAAATTAACAGACTGACGACAAATTTCCAGTCAGTGAGTTTGGGATAACCACAAGAATGCCCCTGAAGTCGTAGGAAATTGCTCCAGAGACCATAACTCCAGGTGTGAGTCCCGTGTGTCTAGGCCGTAAACCGCTTGGATGCAGGCGGTCCCCTGGCCTCCTTCTGACCAATATACAGCCACCACTGGCACTAATTCAGAATCTGTTTTCATCAAAAATTACAACAGATCTCCACTCCCACCTCCAGTGAGCTCTGTCGTGGCACCACTGCCGTCGGAAAAATCAATGGTTTGCAGTCAATGGAATACCGGCTACAGGCTGCCTGGCTTGGAGCTGTCCTTGAAGTATATAGTTTCTTACCGTTCCTTGGGTCACGACGGTACCAACTGCAGCTCGAATGTCAGCCGCAGATGCAGTACGATGCGCCACAGCGGTACGCAAGATTCGGCGATCTTCCTTATCAGTCGTGCCACGTGGCAGCTCGGAACTCAATCTTCTTGAAGTAGTACCATCCCTTGCCCATAGCTTCCAATAATCATGCATGGTGGAAACATTCCCACCGAAGTCTTTCTGCAATATCGCGAAATGAAAATCCACCTTCTCGTAGCCAAATTGTACGACCTCGTTCAAACTTGTAGAGCTGTTGATAATGGCTTCTTCGTCTTCTGAAAGGTATTCCTGGCTAACATGAACGCAATTCGTCAAATTTCACAAAAAAATAATACACACGAGCTTCACAACACGCTTTTAAGACAAGACTTATTTGCATGTTCTGAGTGACGCCAGCTGCGCCACACTTATGCGCGGAACACGAAATTTCAATCGATGTTATCTTTCAGTTGTATAAATATGCATACCAAATTTCGTTTATCTAACGCAAGTCTTTCTTGGTGTTGGGATTTTTTTTTCCGCCAGTGTTTGTATATATATACAGTCTACGCTCGTTATAACGACCACACGTTATAAAGACCATCCCAATATAACGACCGGTGAGAAACCCCCAACTGTATCCCAATATACTCTATGTTCTACTTCTTACAGCGACCACTCGTTATAAAGACCGTTTTCTGTAGGACGGAGACGGTCGTTATATCGAGCGTCGACTGTATATATATTTTTTTTTTTTCAGAAAGCACTAGATTTAGTAATGAACCCAAATAGAAAAATTAGAATACCAAATGGAACTGGCAGTTGTAAAAACAACGATATTTTACATTCAACAGAAACCGATTTTGAGCAGTTCCTTAAGAAACAAAGCAGTATTTTGTCTACAAAATACACTTTTCTGAATAACAAGCAAATAAAACAAAGAGCGTTGGAGATGTGGAAAGCTTCAAAGAAATCAAAAGACAGGTGAGAAAAAGATTTTCAATGCTGAATAGTTAAAATTGTGTTCTTTGAAAAGTTTATAGATGGTTTAAACGCTTTGCTTTTAATTAGTCTAAGTGAATCAGTTTTTTTGGTGACGATTATACCGCGTGGATGTAAAATAACTTACGGTGTTTCGATCTCTTTAACGGGTGAACTATTGGCCGAAACGTAGTCATATTTCATATTAAGTTTTTTGTACGGTACTTCATTCTTTAGACGGCATTAAACACCTTATGCTACTTTATTACCATCCTGTATATTGCTTTTAAATTGCAAGAGTTGAAGCCCAAGAAGGTGAAAAAGGGTGATTAACAATATGAACAAGAAGTTCTGTCAAGAACTAAACGAGCCTACTTTCCTGTACATCGACATCGGCATTCTAGCATCTGATCATCATTCTCTTGATTATCTGAGACTGAAAATTGTGTCAAACATACCTTTTTAGCACTTAAAGCTGATTTCTAAAAGCAAAATATACCCCTCTCATCAGATGAAATAGACACGTAAAAAGTAAATAAACGAATAAATAAAGTTTTGTCGCACCTTTTAAAGAATGTAACTGTTACAGTTCTTCCGTAGAAAAAATTCTCAATCATTTTCAAAAAAAAAAAAAAAAAAAAAAAAATAAAAAATAAAAAATAAATAAATAAAAGTACAAAGAGCATCAAAACACATTTTATCAAACATAGAAAAAAAAAAAAAACTCGTCCGTTAATAAAATGTCTCGAATTTCACTTTTAATACGTTGCCAATTGTTAAATATCAATAAAGAATAAAATGCCCTCGTGAATGAAAAATTTTTATTACAAAAAAAAAAAAAAAAAAAACTCGTCTGCCAAAAAAAAAAAAAAAAAAAAAACAATAATAAATAAAATAAAACAAATGAATAAATAAACAAAAAATCGTCTGCACAGTCAGTCATTTTTTTTCTGGGCCTGCATTTCCGCCATGTTTGCGGAGTCGGAGTCGGAATCATCACAGAAGATTATTCAGAAAAGTACTTTACAAACATTATTTATCAAAACCATTTTCTTACAAAGTTAGTTTGAAGGAAATCCGACTTTAAGTTCAGGATCAACCTTCAATTTAAATTCCCCGCTTGGCGCTAATGTTAATTCTTTTTCTAAACGGTTCAATATTGAACGAAAAATGGTTCAAATCAAAAAGCGAAGTATGGGAATGAGCCTCTCCGAGATCTTTCAAACAAAAAAAAAAGTTTATTCCATTCGGATGGTTCACGCAGAAGGTATTAGGTGGGGAAAGGTTGCTTGAACGGTTCAATGTTGAACGAAAAAATGTTCAAATTGAAAATTTAAATTCGGTGATGAAGTATCCTTGCTGAGATCCTTCGAACAAAAAAAAAAGTTTATTTAAATCGGACTGTTCACTCAAAAGTTATTAGGGGTGACAGCTTGCTTGAGCGGTTTAATGTTGAACGAAAAACTGTTCAAATCGGAAATGTAAATACGGGAATGAAGTATCCTCGATAAGATCTTTCGAACAAAAAAAGGTTTGTTCAAATCAGACTGTTCACTCAAAAGTTAGCATCGCGCGACAGGTTGTTTGAACGGTTCAAAGTTAAACCAAAATTGTTCAAATCGAAAAATCAAATATGGGAATGAGCTGTACTCGCCGAGATCTTTCCAACAAAAAAAAAGTTTGTCAAAATCGGAATGTTCATTCAAAAGTTTTTAGGGGGGAGGGGACAGACAGACAGACCGACCGACCGACACACAAATTCCCCATCTCAATACCCTACTTTTAAATTTTTAATTTTTCGATATTCATTTGATCTTTTTCAGGGGTGATTGTGAGTTCATGAAAAAATACCTGAACGTTTTGAAGAGAAAATGTGTGTGTGTGGAATGGGGGTGTTTTTTTCAAAAAACCAAGGCCCCTATTATTTAAGCACACCTAACTTTATAATTATACATATTTCTTAATAAATTGCCTTTCATAAACAAACAAGACATATTTCATACATTCGAATAGTTTCAAATAGTTTTTAGTCAAAAAAAAATAGAATGGCATCTTAACATTTTTGTTCGATTAATATTATTAGTAATTATCGGAAATTCACCGAAAATTCGAAAAATAAAAAAAATACAGAAGGTGGGAAGACAAAAGCATAATTAAAAATATTTTATTTCCGGTATTTTTGAACACGAAAATACCATAATCGATCATGAAAATACCGGAAATCCGGTAAAATACCGGAACACAATCACCCCTGCTTTTTATTTCTTTTTGTCTTTTTTTTTTGGACTTGGCGATATTTTTTTAACTTGGCGATATTTTTTTGACTTGGCGATATTTTTTATATGCATTAAGCAACTTTTAATACTTTTTTCGTCTCTCTTTTATTTTTAACGGGAAAGTAGGCTAAAAACGAACTAGTTGGCTACCGCAAATGGTCATGACCCGCTCCAGGCCATGACACCCACCACCTCCGATTTTAATAAAATTTGCAGCAGTTAGAGACTTTTTGATGCTGATAACAAAAATACTACTTATATTGAGATAAGTGAAGAGGTTGAAAAGTTATGGCCCTTTAAATATTTTGCTTGGTGGCTCATTTGCCGCCAGTTTGAATGACATTTATACATTTGTACAAACGACTGTAACTCTTTAACAAATAGTCGTAAAGCGTTCAATTTTTTTTTATTTTGTTCATAATAGTGTAAGCTTTAACTTGAATTGAGTTTAATTGGTATACCTATTTTACATCTTTTTTGCGAATGTTTTCTTTCAGTTTTTTGATTCAAAAAACGAAGTAACTTTAACAGAAAATTACTCACAAAACTTCCCCTTCGATTTCAAAAAAAAAATTATGTGCTCAGGTACCTTTAAGTATGTTTTAACACCAGACAAAAAAAATCTCGATGGGCCATTTATATGATTTTTTTCAAACCTCAATTTTGTCTTGTTACAATTTTTTTTTTTTTTTTGCGTGACATAAGAAAGCTATTTAGCAGACGATAAATAATAAACACAGTTCGGCAGACGATAAATAATAATCACAGTTAGGAAGACGATAAATAATAAACACAATTCGGCAGACGATAATATTTTCAGCGAAAAGAATTCAGATTGTTCGATAGAAGACTAATTTGTAAGCTATCAGATTTAAATTATTTCCGGAGGATTCATTTCTTTATCAGTCAGATTCATTTCGAAATTTGGCTGACGATATTTTTTCATCTAACCTGATTTAGAACATCTGGCAGACGATTTGAGCTTTGGCCAGTCAGAGTTAAATCATTTAGCAGACGATTTATTTAGTTTTCTTATCTAGTTAGCCATTTAGAAAATTACACTCTTTATTTCGCATTCTGATCTTTTCAGAGTCGAAATTTTTCTCATTATTTTATTCAAGTCTGTTATCATTACAAAACCTGCAATGTGTACAGTCGGGTTGCATATCAATGATCAGAGATGTGATCTAAACAGTTTACAAGATATATCTGAACTTTCTGTGAAAAACAGAGAACTTATTGCGCTAAGATGTACTTTAAGAGATTGTGAAACGTTAACTGCGTGTTGCATACATAAAAAGTGTTTTCTGCATTGTTATACCGGGAACCAAAGGAAATGCTGTGATATTTTTAGCCTGCATCCGAATCAAATTAAAAAATCATCACTACGCGCTATTAGTTTAAGTCAAGTTCAAGTTTACCGGAGTAAACTTAAAATTGATGTTGTTCCTGGAAAAAAGTTATGTTCCACTTGCAGGAAGCATGCTAAAAAACTACTTTATGAGTGCAATATCGAAGAAAAGTGTGATTCGCCTAGCGAAGGACATTTACACGATTCACCTAGTGAAGAATACTCCCGTGGTTCTCTTGATAAATTTTCTGATGAAATTGCACCAGAAGTCGGTCACAGAGAAAAAGAACATGAAGTTCTGAACCAAAGCTTAAGTTCCATCGGAGTATCCCGATTAAATTTGCATGGAGTTTCAACTCACAGGAGAGCATCTGCTGGTAAGATAAAGTTGAGTCAAAGCCACATGGCCCAGCAAAATCTTACTTTTGGCCTGAACGGGAGAGCTGTACTGTTCTTTTGAGTTATATTCTCTCTAATGTTGACATCAGTACGAGAACTGGAAAGAAAGTTCTAGTACTTTAGTGCACACCAAGAGGACAAGTTCTGAACTTGGTAAAAATTAATTTTGAAAACTAGATGAACAAAAATTATTGCTATTAATTTATATGTATTTAATAAAATATGTGTTTCACTGTTCTAAAAATCTGGATAAAGTAAAATAACTATGATCTTTAATGAAATACTAAAGAAATTAAAATTTGCTGTTATACCTTTGCACTTCGCAATTTGTACATCACTCTTATCTCCTCTGCAACATTAGGTATTCTTTTATAGGCCTGATGTCTTTATCACAATTTATATTATTTATATGAAGTATTTTTCAATAATAATGTTATTCACTTCCTTTTTTAATTTTTGAGTAGCAAATTTAATGTATAACGAGTATGCTAGGGCTCTAAAGTACTAAATGCCTTTATTGACTAATAAATCATTACTTGTTCTTATTTTGGTGGTTATTTTAATGATGAAAGTCTCCTAAATTGCCATGTATTGGATTTTTCTTTC